>SJXQ01006568.1:273089-546936 GCA_006408695.1 Aepyceros melampus
GTACTCCTTTTCCTATTTGGAACCAGTCTGTTGTTCCATGTCCAGTTCTAACTGTTGCTTCCTGACCTGCATACAGATTTCTCAAGAGGCAGGTCAGGTGGTCTGGTATTCCCATCTCTTTCAGAATTTTCCACAGTTTACTGTGATCCACACAGTCAAAGGCTTTGGCATAGTCAATAAAGCAGAAATAGATGTTTTTCTGGAACTCTCTTGCTTTTTCCATGATCCAGCGGATGTTGCCAATTTGATCTCTGGTTCCTCTGCCTTTTCTAAACCCAGCTTGAACATCAGGAAGTTCACGGTTCACATATTGTTGAAGTCTGGCTAGGAGAATTTTGAGCATTATTTTACTAGCATGTGAGATGAGTGCAATTGTGCAGTAGTTTGAGCATTCTTTGTATTGCCTTTCTTTGGAATTGAAATGAAACCTGATATTTTCCAGTCCTGTGGCCACTGCTGAGTTTTCCAAAATTGCTGGCATCTTGAATGCTGCACTTTCACAGCATCATCTTTCAGGATTTGAAAGAGCTCCACTGGAATTCCATCATCTCCACTCGTTTTGTTCAAGTGATGCTTTCTAATGCCCACTTGACTTCACATTCCAGAATGTCTGGCTCTAGATGAGTGATCACACCATCGTGATTATCCGGGTTGTGAAGATCTTTTTTGTACAGTTCTTCCGTGTATTCTTGCCACCTCTTCTTAATATCTTCTGCTTCTGTTAGGTCCAGACCATTTCTGTCCTTTATCGAGCCCATCCTTGCATGAAATGTTCCCTTGGTATCTCTCATTTTCTTGAAGAGATCTCTAGTCTTTCCCATTCTGTTCTTTTCCTCTATTTCTTTGCATTGATCGCTAAAGAAGGCTTTCTTATCTCTTCCTGCTATTCTTTGGAATTCTGCATTCAGATGCTTATATCTTTCCTTTTCTTCTTTGCTTTTCTTCTCTTCTTTTCACAACTATTTGTAAGGCCTCCTCAGACAGCCATTTTGCTTTTTTGCCTTTCTATTCCATAGGGATGGTCTTGACCCCTATCTTTTGTACAACGTCATGAACCTCATTCCATAGTTCATCAGGCACTCTGTCTATCAGATCTAGACCCTTAAATCTATTTCTCACTTCCACTGTATAATCATAAGGGATTTGATTTAGGTCATCCTGAATGGTCCAGTGGTTTTCCCTACTTCGTTCAATTTAATTCTGAATTTGGCAATAAGGAGTTCATGATCTGAGCCACAGTCAGCTCCTGGTCTTGTTTTTGCTGACTGTATAGAGTTTCTCCATCTTTGGCTGCAAAGAATATAATCAATCTGATTTTGGTGTTGACCATCTGGTGACGGCCATGTGTCGAGTCTTCCCTTGTGTTGTTGGAAAAGGGTGTTTGCTATGACCAGTGCATTTTCTTGGCAAAACTCTATTAGTCTTTGTCCTGCTTCATTCCACATTCCAAGGCCAAATTTCCCTGTTACTTCAGGTGTTTCTTGACTTCCTACTTTTGCATTCCAGTCCCCTATAATGAAGAGGACATCTTTTTTGGGTGTTAGTTCTACAAGGTCTTGTAGGTCTTCATAGAACTGTTCAACTTCAGCTTCTTCAGCATTACTGGTTGGGGCATAGACTTGAATTATGGTGATATTGAATGGTTTGCCTCAGAAACGAACAGAGATCATTGTGTCATTTTTGAGATTGCATCCAAGTACTGCATTCCGGACTCTTCTGTTGACCATGATGGCTACTACATTTCTTCTGAGGGATTCCTGCCTGCAGTATCAGATATAAGGTCATCTGAGTTAAATTCACCCATTCCGGTCCATTTTAGTTCGCTGATTCCTGGAAGGCCAATGTTTACTCTTGCCATCTCCTGTTTGACCACTTCCAATTTGCCTTGATTCGTGGACCTGACATTCCAGTTTCCTATGCAATATTGCTCTTTACAGCAGCAGACCTTGTTTCTATCACTGGTCACATCCACAGCTGGGTATTGTTTTTGCTCTGGTTCCATCCCTTCATTATTTCTGGAGTTATTTCTCCACTGACCTCCAGTAGCATATTGGGCACCTACTGACCTGGGGAGTTCCTCATTCAATATCCTATTATTTTGCCTTTTCATACTGTTCATGGGGTTCTCAAGGCAAGAATACTGAAGTGGTTTGCCATTCTCTTCTCCAGTAGACCACATCTGTCAGACCTCTCCACCATGATCAGGCCGTCCTGGGTTGCCCCATGGGCATAGCTTAGTTTCATTGAGTTAGACAAGGCTGTGGTCCTAGTGTGATTAGATTGACTAGTTTTCTGTGAGTATGGTTTCAGTGTGTCTGCCCTCTGATTCCCTCTTGCAACACCTACCATCTTACTTGGGTTTCTCTTACCTTGGGCGTGGGGTATCTCTTCACGGCTGCTCCAGCAAAGCCCAGCTGCTACTCCTTACCTTGGATGAAGGGTATCTCCTTACCGCCGCCCTTCCTGACCTTCAGTGTGGGATAGCTCCTCTAGGCCCTCCTGCGCCAGCGCAGCCACCGCTTCTTGGATGTGGGTTGCTCTTCCTGGCCTCGTACACTGGGTGGCTCCTCCAGATCGTCGCCCCTGACCTCGGATGCAGGGTGGCTCCTCCCAGCCACCCCCCTGAGCTCGGACGTGGGGTGGCTCCTCTTGGCTGCGCTGAGTGCACCGGCTGTCCGTCACAGCCGCCCGTCACAGCCACGATGATGACTACAGCCATGAAATTAAAAGATGCTTGCTCCTTTGAAGAAAAGTAATGACCAACCTAGACAGTATATTAAATAGCACAGATATTACTTTGCCAACAAAACTCCATCTAGTCAAAGCTATGGTTTTTCCAGTAGTCATGTGTGGATATGAGAGTTGATCTATAAAGAAAACTGAGTGCTGAAGAATTGATACTTTTGGAACTGTGGTGTTGGAGAAGACTCTTGAGAGTTCCTTGGACTACAAGGATATCCAGCCGGTCCACCATAAAGGAAATCAGTCCTGAACATTCATTGGAAGGACTGATGGTGAAGCTGAAGCTCCAGTACTTTGCCCACCTGATACTAAGAACTGACTCATTGGAAAAGACACTGATGTAGGGAAAGATTGAAGGTGGGAGGAGAAAGGGATGACAGAGGATAAGATGGTTGGATGGCATCACTGACTTGATGGACATGAGTTTGAGTAACTTCTGGGAGTTGGTGATGGACAGGGGGCCTGGCATGCTGCGGTCCATGGGGTCGCAAAGAGTCGGACATGACTGAGCAACTGAACTGAAGTGAAGTGAAGTCTCTCAGTCATGTCCGACTCTTTGCGACCCCATGAACTGTAGCCTACCAGACTCCATCCATGGGATTTTCCAGGCAAGAATACTGGAGTGGAGTGGGTTGCCATTTCCTTCTCCAGGGGATCTTCCCAATCCAGGGATCGAACCTGGGTCTCCCACATGGCAGATGGATGCTTTACCAGGGACTGAATCTCAACTCTCCATTTATCTCACACACAGAGACACAAACACGTTAGAGGAATTTCTCATTGATTACCTTTGCTTTCAACTCACACACAAAAGGTGGAAGGGTGTCTCCCCCTCCTTCCTCTGCAGCACACACTGCCATGTTGTGGGTTTGCCAGGTAGACTCCCAGATACATAGTCTCATTGGGATAGCCTTCTACAATGTGTCTCTTGAAGAGCTACTATGCAGTACAGTTTTCTTTACTTGATTTTTGGCATGCTTTAAAGAATTATTGGAGAAGGAAATGGCAACCCACTCCAGTGTTCTTGCCTGGAGGATCCCAGGGACGGGGGAGCTGCTGGGCTGCATCTATGGGGTCTCACAGAGTCAGACACGACTGAAGCGGCTTAGCAGCAGCAGCAGCAGCAGCAAAGAATTATAAATAGGTTCAGTGCTTCTGTGTGTGCCCAGTCATATCCAATGTTTGTGACCCTTTAGACTATAGTACACCAGCCTCCTCTCTCCGTGGAATTTCCCAGGCAAGAATATTGGAAGTAAGTTGCCATTTACTTCTCCAGGGGATCTTCCCAAAAGCGTGTGTTAATCGCTCAGTCATGTCCAACTTTTTGACACCCTATGGACTGTAGCCCACTAGACTCCTGTGTCCATGGGGTGCTCTAGGCAAGACTACTGGAATGGGCTGCCATTTCCTCCTCCGGGGGACCTTCCTGAGTGTGCATGAAGGCGACTTCATCAATGTACTTTAGAGGATACCCCAGGTTACCTGTCATAGAAAACTGTCTCTTGAGCCTTTAAATTCTTTTTTTTTTTTAATTTAAATGTATTTAATTGGAGGCTAATTACTTTACAATATTGTATTGGTTTTACCAGTTCTACACCTCTGGCTGGCCGGTTGTTTGTTTATTTAGGTTTTAAGGTGAAGACCTGGGGCTGTTTTTTTTCCATCAATCTGATTGCAAATCTAAAGGCAAAGTTGAAGTGCCTATTTTTCTTGCTATCCTTAGAAGAGATGGCTGCAAATCTACTCTATGTTTCTCATCCTGTTCAGCTCATAAGCAGCTTATTATTTTTCACAACCTATGTCTTAAGATAAAGCAGCACAGAAAAATTAAATAGAAGAAAGTTCAGTTGCCATATAGGCTACGAAAATGATTTGCTGGTGGTGATTTTTAAGCTTGATTCTAAATAGATTTACTAAGAAGGGCACTTGGAAGACGTGATTCAAATTTTGCTCTGTTAAGGTATCTTGAAATTATAGGCTCACTCTCCTAAAATTTTTTAAAAGTGTAGAGCTTAGGCTCTTAAGGGTATAGCAGTGATAAAATCTTTCATAGTCATTTCTAAAAAGCAACACTTTATAGTTTTCTCTTTCCAGTGGTTCTCTAACATACTTGTAGAAGGAAGGCAATGGAAAATCAAGAATAAAAATAGCTGAGCTCTCTACAACGGGGCTTCTTGCCTCCTCTCCATGTTCAGAGAAAAGAGGAGACACCATCTTGCAATAGAGGTTTCACAAACAGCTGGGTTTCTCCAGTGACAGTCAGCTTTTGGTGCCCCATCTCTAGGTTCTCTTTGTTGCCAAATGTTGGCCTGGGGCTGGTGGTGAAATGGGAGCAATTAATCTTTAGATGAGGGAGGGCTTCCTTTAACAGTTGAAGGGTGCCGACTGGCACAATTCCAAAGACTTGTAGTGTTTCTAGTGTGGGAATTTCTCCAAGTTCAAGTAAATTTTCAGGCATTATGTCATAGCACTGACTGAGTGATAGGTGTTGGAGGTAGTTCAGTGGTAAAATTCTGGAAAGCAGTCATTTTTCAGCATGACAGGGATCAAACCCTCATCTCTTGAGTCTCCTGCTTTGGCAGGTAGATTCTTTACCTCTGAGCCACCTGGGAAGTCCCAGGCTCAGTGCTTCGTGGGATGCTAATTCCACAACTCCCTATATTAAAAACACTTTGTAATTTAAAATTAATCCAATGTAATATATATTTAGAAATAGACATGGGAATTTCAAGATCCCCATATCTTATCTTCCTATTATTTGATAACTTTCACTCCCCTAATATCTTTTGTTTCCTTGGTAAATCATTTTAGCAATATATGTCAGTTCAACTCTCTATTTTATTTTGCTTGCTTATTCAGCTTTCTCTGCTGGTATCTAATTTCCCTGGAGTGAAAATACTTGTTTCCCTTTAAATGCCTTCTATGTGGATTTAGGACCCTGGCTGGATTGACTACATTAATTTCTCATAAATTTCTTGATTTTTCACACACATTATTTCTCTTTCACCATTCCTGATAGAAACACTACTTTTTAATTTTACTAGTAGTTGAAAATATTTCAGTGACACACTACAAAGACTTACGTGATCACCATTGCCTCCACCTTTATTTTGAAATCTTTCAGTGGCATAACAAATCTCTTAGAAATAAGTCAACATTCCCTAACATGACTGTGCTAGGCAGAGTTTTAAAACTCCCCCTCAAGATGTCCACCTTCTGGTTCTTCAATTAAAAACTAACTACTAGAAAAGGACTTTGCAGATAGAATTAATGTGGCTCATCAACTGACTTTAAAATAGGGATTAGATCATGGATTATCCAGGTGAGCCCAATGCAAACAGACGAGCCCTTAAACGTTGAAGAGGAAAGCAGAAGCATCCGTCAGAGATGCAGGTGAAGGGTAAATGAGGAAGTTGCAAAGCATGACAGACCTTGACCCATGGTTCCTGGAAGATGCTATTTGGGAAAGCTGGGAAGAGATGCAGGTGGCCTCTGGGAGCAAAGTCCAGTATACAGATGACAGTCACCAGGAAACGGGGCCCCATCTTACAGCTGCAAGGAACTGAGCTCTGCTAATGACCTGAATGATCTCAGAAGCAGGTTTTCTTCCAGGGCCCCCAGAAGGGAAGCCAGGCTATCCAGACAGATTTCTGCTTAACGAGACTCTGAGCAGAGTATCCAGCTGAGCCCACCAGGCTTCTGACCTACAAAACTGTGAGTTCATATATGGTTGCTGTTGAAGGTTCCCACCTTTGTGTTTGTTTGTTAGTTGCAAGAGAAAAATGAATATCAGCTTCTACAGCCCGTTCTTAGGCTTCCCAGGTGGCTCGGTGGTAGAAGAATCTTCCTGCCAGTATAGAAGACATTGGAGATGTGGATTTGATCACTGGGTCAGGAAGATCCCCTAGAGAAGGAAATGGCAACCCACTCCAATATTCTTGCTGGGAAATCCCATGGACAGAGGAGCCTGACTACAGTCTACATGATCACAAAGAGTGGGACAAGATTGAGCAATGAGAGCCTACTCTTAGTCTCCCTCACTCTGCCTGAGTCATTCTGATTTTCTTTCTGTTTTTTCTATTTTTAACCTTATTTTTATATTTGTTTTTATTTGCCTTTTTTTTTCTGTTTGTTCAGATTGAAATATTCTTTTGAATTCCTCATATGTTTAGCCTTTATCCATTCAGATGCTGGGAAAGGTTGAAGGCAGGAGGAGAGGAGAAGGGGACGACAGAGGACCAGACGGTTGAATGGCATCATGGCCTCAATGGACATCAGTTGAGCAAACTCGGGGATGATGAAAGACAGAGAAGCCTGGCGTGCTGCAGTCCATGGGGTCGCAAAGAGCTGGACATGACTGAGCAGCTGAACAATAACAATTCTTCAAATCAAATAAATAGATTTAAATGAAAAAAAAAATGGAAAAAAAAGGCAAAAAAATACATTTTCTTTGAAAATTTCTCTCAAAAAAAAGTTGAATTATTGTCATATTGGCATGTTGCCATCGTTTATTTTGGCACTTTGATGAGTTGTCATTGCACATTTATACGCAGTTATGTTATTGATTAATCCCTTAACTAGCCTGCAGGCCTCAGGAAATGAAGATCGTCCGCATTTAATCACTGTTACATCCTCAGCATCTAGTGTGGGCTGAGGAAATCTGAGGTAAGTGAGAGAATGAGCTAATGAACTGAGGTATTATGCATGAAATTCACAAAACCAGATCCATCTAACATCAGTTTAAGTTGAGCTCCCACCATTACTAGTCATTACCTTAGGGAGGATGAAAACTGTTTTCTAGGATCTGACATCAGGTCATATTTTCTATGATCTGATAAGCTTTGCATCCAGGTCTGAATTTAAATAAACTACATCAGATATTTGTATTCTTCCCAGTAAGATGACAATATAGTCAGAAGAAGTACAACCTTGCTTTACATGATAATAGATTCGTATTTATATCCCTCACATATTCCTTAATGAGATGGGGCAAAATTTAACTGTAACACTGAACAGACAGCATCACTGACATTGGAGATGGTGACGGGAGCAGAAAGACAGTGGAGAAAGACAGAAGCTAGTCCAACAATCTAACTAAAACACGGATATGTCTGTAAAGGCCTAAGTAGACAAACAACATTGATTCTTTGTGTTTATTGTATTTATAGCAAGAAAAATACATAGATCTAACCTCCCACAGTAGGCTACCTAGGAATTGGCAGCAGTGTGCTGGAGAAACAAAGAAAGGAGTCCATGCTGATGGATTCCAGGTCTTTGGTTCACCTGGCAGAAAGTGAAGGCAGGAAGTGTTGCCAGTCTCCTGGAAACCCTTGAATGAAGAGAAGGAAACACTGGATTTCCCCCTTTCTCATATATTCCAACCTCCACCAGTCAGTTCAGTCGCTCAGTCGTGTCCGACTCCTTGTGACCCCATGAACCGCAGCACGCCAGGCCTCCTTGTCCATCACCAACTCCCAGAGTTCACTCAGACTCACGTCCATCGAATCAGCCATCCAGCCATCTCATCCTTGGTCATCCCCTTCTCCTCCTGCCCCCAATCCCTCCCAGCTCAGAGTCTTTTCCAATGAGTCAATTCTTCTCATGAGGTGGCCAAAGTACTGGAGTTTCAGCTTTAGCATCATTCCTTCCAAAGAAATCCCAGGGCTGATCTCCTTCAGAATGGACTGGTTGGATCTCCTTCCACCAGTACCTCACAAATTCAGACGTAAACAAGCTGAGATAGGAACAGAGTGGGAGCAAAGGCCTGCAGAGTTCAGTTTTCCTATAAGACCAAAGCACCATAAGGAAAAACAGAGAAATGGGTCCAGCAAACACAGGCTGGATCAACGACTTCTAACATCAAGATCCTACCTCTCATTGTATATGTTTTTGTATGAGAAAATTCATTTGTTTTATATTTTAAATGCAACAGAAATAAGATTAACTCAAAAATTAGTTTTTTCTTCATCTCCCTGGGAAGGACAAACTATAATCTAGCAACACTTAGTGATAACATATTGCTATTGTTCAGCCAAGACTTGGTTGACAATAATCTGATTCACAAAATTTCACTTCTCTGACTCTTTGCCACCCCATGGTCTGTAGTCTACCAGGCTTCTCCGTCCATGGGATTCTCCAGGTAAGAATACTGGAGTGGGTTACCATTTCCTTCTCCAGGGGATCTTCCCGACCCAGGGATCGAACCCGGGCCTCCTGCATTGGAGGGAGACGCTTTAACCTCTGAGCCACCAGGGAAGCCCCATGAAAAGACATAGGTAGTCATACCTGTGGCTACAGTCCATGGGGTCACAAAGAGATGGACACAACTGAGCTACTAAGCGCAGCACAGCAGCAGTCATAACTTTAAGGAAAACTGATAGTTATTACACTAGATTCGATACTGTTAATATATCCAGAATGGACTGTATGAATAAATAGACATTTAATTTTTATATTTATAGTATATCTAGTATATTTCCTTAAGCTGAGGAAGAGAAGGTTCTTACCATTAAGAATAAATTGAAGAGGACAATAAGGTGAGAATATGATCTCTTTATTTAGTCTAAGTTTATACTAGCCTTTAGATCAGATCCCTCTCTTAATGCTTATATGCATCATTTAGTGATAACATATTGCTATTGTTCAGCCAAGACTTAATTGACAATAACCTGATTCACCAAATTTCACTTTGAACTCTCATGAAAAGACATAGGTAGTCATAAGTGTGGCTACAGTCCATGGGGTCACAAAGAGTTGGACACAACTGAGCTGCATGAAATGCATAAAATTCTGTTCTAGAATATTTACTTTTTAAAAAAGACTTTATTTATTTCGAGACTTTTCAGAGCAAAATTGATAGGAAGACAGTGAGATTCCCAATTTATCTCTTGCCCGCATACATATTAGTACATAGCCTCCCCTATCATCAGTATCCCCTACCAGAGTGGTACAGTTGTCACTATTGATGAAAATACACAAAAATATCATATCACCCAAAATCCATAGTTGACATTATGTTTCACTCTTGGTGTTATACATTGTATAGTTTTGGACAAGTGTATAATAACGTGCACTTATCATTACTGAATCATAGAATATTTTCACTGCCTTAAGAATTTTCTGTGCTCTGCTTACTCATTCTTTACTCACTCATGATCCCTGAAAGCCACTGATCTGCTTTCTGTCTCTGTATTTCTGCCTTTTACAAAACGTCATGTAGTTGGAATCATATAGAACGTAACCTTTTCCACTGACATTTTTCATTGAGTGAAGTGAGGTGAAAGTTGCTCAGTTGTGTCAAATACTATACAGTCCATGGAATTCTCCAGGTCAAAATGTTGCAGTGTGCCTGTTCCCTTCTCCAGGGGGTCTTCTTGACCCAGGAATTGAATTGGGGTCTCCTGCATTGCAGGCAAATTCTTTACCAGCTTAGCCACAAGAATAATATGCATTTAAGTTTACTTCATGTCTTTTCATTATTTAAGTTCATTTATTTTTAGTATTGAATAATATTTCATTGTTTAACGTACCACTGTTTGTTTATTCACTGAAAAAAAATGTTGGTTGCCTCCAGATTTTGATAATTATGAATAAAGCTGCTTTAAACATCCATAGGGGGTTTTTGTGTGACTATACATTTTCAGCTCCTTTGATTAAATGCCAAATATGCAACTGTTGAGTTTACATTATGTTTCACTCTTGGTGTTATACATTGTATAGTTTTGGACAAGTGTATAATAACGTGCACTTATCATTACTGAATCATAGAATATTTTCACTGCCTTAAGAATTTTCTGTGCTCTGCTTACTCATTCTTTACTCACTCATGATCCCTGAAAGCCACTGATCTGCTTTCTGTCTCTGTATTTCTGCCTTTTACAAAACGTCATGTAGTTGGAATCATATAGAACGTAACCTTTTCCACTGACATTTTTCATTGAGTGAAGTGAGGTGAAAGTTGCTCAGTTGTGTCAAATACTATACAGTCCATGGAATTCTCCAGGTCAAAATGTTGCAGTGTGCCTGTTCCCTTCTCCAGGGGGTCTTCTTGACCCAGGAATTGAATTGGGGTCTCCTGCATTGCAGGCAAATTCTTTACCAGCTTAGCCACAAGAATAATATGCATTTAAGTTTACTTCATGTCTTTTCATTATTTAAGTTCATTTATTTTTAGTATTGAATAATATTTCATTGTTTAACGTACCACTGTTTGTTTATTCACTGAAAAAAAATGTTGGTTGCCTCCAGATTTTGATAATTATGAATAAAGCTGCTTTAAACATCCATATGGGGGTTTTTGTGTGACTATACATTTTCAGCTCCTTTGATTAAATGCCAAATATGCAACTGTTGAGTTATATGGTAAGAATGTGTTTAGTTTTTTAAGAAACCACTGAACTATCTTTCAAAGTGGGTGTACCATTTTGTATTTTTACTAACAGTGAATGAGAGTGCTATTGCCCTGTATCTTCACTAGTATTTGATGTTTTTAACAGTGTTCTGAATTTTGGCCATTCTAACAACCATGTAATAGTATCTTGTTGTCATTTCAATTTTCATTTCCCTGATGACATATGATATGGGACATCTTTTCATAGGTTAACTTGACATTTATATATTTTCTGTGATGAAGAGTCTGTTAAGGTCTTTGGCACAATTTATAATCATGCTGTTTTATATCTTATTGTTGAGCTTTAAGAATTCTTGCATATTTGAATAATAGTCCATCAGATCTCTCTCTCTCTCTTTTTTTTTTTTTTGCAAACATGTTTAACCAGTCTGTAGCTTTTCTTCTCATTCTCTTGACATTATCTTTGCAGAATAGATGTTTTAAAAAATTAATCCAATTCAGCCTATTCTTGTTTTTCATGGCTTGTAACTTTGCTGTTTTATCTTAAAAGTTATCCTCAAACTCAAAGTCATTTAGATTTTCTCCTACATTATCTTCTAAGAATTTTATAGTTTTGCATTTTAATTTAGGCTTGGGATTAATTTTGAGTTAATTGTGAAGAGTGTAAGATCTGCCTCTGGATTCACTTATTTTTGCGTGTGGATCTCTGTTGTTCCAGTGCTATTTCTTGAAAAGTCTATCTTACTTGTACGGCTTTTGCACATTTTTCAAATAATGGTCCACTCCATTTGTGTGTGTGCGAAGTTTCTTCAGTTGTGTCTGACTCTTTGTGACACTATGGACTTTAGCCCACCAGGCTCCTCTTGTCCATGGGATTCTCCAGGCAAAAATACTGGAATGGGTCACCATGCCCTTCCTCAGGGGATCTTCCCAGCCCAGGGATGAAACACACCTCTTATGTCTCCTGCACTGGTAAGGAGGTTCTTTACCACTAGTGCCACCTGAGAAATTCCATCATTCTGTTTATTTTTAGTCTATTTATGAGGTCTCTGGTCTTTTCCATTTAATCTTTTTGTCTAGTTTTTCATCAATGTGATGTTGTTTTAATTACTGTGGCTTTATAGTAAGTCTTGAGGTCAGGTAGCATAACTTTCCAAACATGTTCTTCTCTTTATAAATCAAGTTGGAAAGTACTAGTATTTTGACATTATTGAGTATTCCTATAAACGAACAGGAATATCTATCCATTGATTTGGATCTTCTTTGAGTTTTTCCATATGAGTTTTCTCATATAGATCTTGTACATGGTTAGATTTTTACCTAGGCATTCCATCTTGTGGATAATAATGTAAGCAGTATTGTTTACAATTTTAAATCCATATAGTCATTGCAGTTATGTAAGGTATTTATTGACTTTCATATATTAGCCTTTAATCTCACAAATTTTCTATAATCAATTATTACAAAAGTTTTCTTTCTTTTTTTTTTTGCTAATTCTTTTCCTGTATAGTCAATCAGGTCATCTATGAATAAAGACAGTTTTACATCTTTCTTCTCCATCTGCATACATGTTCTTTCCTTTCTGGTCTCATAGCATTAACTAGAACTGCAAGTAAGGTGTTAAAAAGACAATGGTGGGAGGTAACACCCTTTCTTTATCCCTGATCTTAACGAGAAGGCTTCTAGTTTCTCCCCATTAAGAATGATGTAGGCTGTAGGTTTTTTGTAGTTATTCCCTCTCAACTTAAGGAAATTCCCTTCTAGTCCTACTTTTCTGAGATATTTTATCATGAATGGGTGTTGGTGTTTGTTAAATAGCTTTTCTGAGTCTTTTAATATAATCTTTAGATTGTTGATGCAGTGGATTGTATCAGTTGCTTTTCATATGTTGAAGCAGCTTTGCATTGGTTGCTGTTGTTTAGTTGCTAAGTTATGTCTGACTCTTTGTGACCCCATTGGCTGCAGCACACCAGATTGGCAATAAAATACTAATTGGTTGTGGCAGACAATTCTTTTTATACATTGTTAGATTTTTTTTTTTTCTTTTGGCTGATATTTTGTTGAGGACTCTTACATCTATGCTCATGAGAGAGATTGGTCCAAATTTTTCTTTTCTTGTAATATCTTTTTGTGTTGGTATTTGGATGATGCTCCTTTTTTTTTTTTTTTTTTCCCAATGGACTTCCTTGGTGGTTCAGATGGAAAAGAATTCACCCTTTGGTTCAGTACCTGGGTAGGGAAGGTCCCCTGGAGAAGGGATAGACTAACCTCTCCAGTATTCTTTGGCTTCCTTGGTGGCCCAGACAGTAAAGCATCTGCCTGCAATGTGGGAGATCTGGGTTTGAACCCTGTGTTGGAAAGATCCCCTGGAGAAGGGAATGGTAACCCACTCCAGTATCTAACCTGGAGAATCCTGTGGACAGAGGAGCCTGGCAGGCTACAGTTGATAGAGTCACAAAGAATCAGACACAACTGAGTGACTTTCACTTCACTAGTTTAGCTAACAGCTTATCAATTTTATTGATCTTTATTAAGAAGCAATTTTTGGTTCAGATCATTTTTCATTGGATTTCCTGTTCTCAGATTTGTTCATTTCTGCTCAAATTCGAATAGTTTCTTTTTTCATATGCTCACTTTAGACATAGCTTGTTCTTCTTTTCCTAGGTTTCTAAGGTAAAAGATTAGATGATTGATTTCAGATTTTTCTGGTTTTCTAGTACATATCTTCGATAATAGAAAATCCCCACTCATCATGTTTTTGCTTCATTCCACAAATTTTGGTAAATTGTATTTTTATTTACTTTAAAATATTTAAATTATCATTTTGATTTTTCTTTTGACCTATTTATTATTTAGAACTGTACTGTTTAATTTACTTGTATTGGGGATTTTCCATTTATTCTTCTATTTTTAATTTCTAATTTAATTTCATAGGTATAAAAACAGGCATTATATGGTATTTATGATTTTAAATTAATTAAGGTATGTTTCATGGCCCAGAATGTATTGTGCTTTCATGAATGTTCATGGAGGCCTGAGATAATGTGTATTATGTTGGATTAAATAGACTATAGATGTCAATTAAATTGAGTTGATTGACAGTGTTGTTGATTTCAATTATGTACTTACTGATTTTCTGCCTGATAAATTTGACTATTTCTAACAGAGGAATTTGAAGCCTCTGTTGAACTCTGCTACCATAATAGTCAGCTCATCTATTACTGTCTGCAATTATACTAGTTTTTGCTTCTTATATTTTGATATTTTCTTGCAAGGCATATTCACATTAAGGATTGTTATGCCATATTGAAAAATTGAGTCCTTTATTATTACACAATACTCCTTTTTTTCCCTGATAATTTTCTTTTCTTAAAGCCTGCTCTCTTTGAACTGTGTTGCTGGAGAAGACTCCAGAAAGTCCTTTGACAGCAAGGAGATCAAACCAGTCAAACACAAGGGAAATCAACCCTGAATATTCATTGAAAGGACTGATGCTGAAACTGAAGCTCCAGTATTTTGGTTATCTAATTTGAACAGCAGGCTCATTAGAAAAGTCCCTGATGCTGGGAAAGATTAAGGGCAGAAGAAGAGGGCATCAGAGGATATGTCTGGATGGCATCATTGATGCAATGGACATGAACTTGGGCAAATGTCAGAAGACTACGAGGGACAGGGAGGCCTGGTGTGCTTCAGTCCATGAGGTCACAAAGAGTCGGACATGACTGGAATCCATACAGACCAGTTCAGTTGCTCAGTGGTGTCCGATTCTTTGTGACCCCATGGATTGCAGCATACCAGGCCTCCCTGTCCATAACCAGCTCCTGGAGTTTACTCAAACTCATGTCCATCAAGTTGGTGATGCTGTCCAACCATCCCATCCTCTGTCATCCCCTTCTCTTCCAACCTTCAATCTTTCTCAGCATTAAGGTCTTTTCAAATGGTCATTTCTTGATATCAGGTGGCCAAAATATTGGAGTTTCAGATTCAGCATAAGCCCTTTAACGAGGATTGATTTCCTTTAGAATAGATGAGTTGAATCTCTTTGCTGTCCAAGGGACTCTCAAGAGTCTTCTCCAACACCACAGTTCAAAAGCATCAGTTCTTCTGTGCTCAGCTTTCTTTATAGTCCAACTCTCACATCCATACATGACCACTGGAAAAACCATAGCCTTGAGGAGACAGACCTTTGTTGGCAAAGTAATGTCTGCTTTCTAATATACCGTCTAGGTTGATCGTAACTTTTCTTCCAAGGAACAAGTGTCTTTTAATTTCAAGGCTGCAGTCACCATCTGAAGAGATTTTGGAGCCCCCAAAAATAAAGTCTGTAACTGTTTCCACTATTTCCTCATCTATTTGCCATGAAGTGATTGGACCAGATACCATGATCTTCAGTTCAATTCAGTCGCTCAGTCGTGTCTGACTCTCTGTGACCCCATGAATCAAGCATGCCAGGCCTCCCTGTCCATCACCAACTCCCGGAGTTCACTCAGACTCATGTCCATTGAGTCCGTGATGCCATCCAGCCATCTCATCCTCGGTTGTCCCCTTCTCCTCCTGCCCCCAATCCCTCCCAGCATCAGGGTCTTTTCCAATGAGTCAACTCTTCGCATGAGGTGGCCAAAGTACTGGAGCTTCAGCTTTAGCATCATTCCTTCCAAAGAAATCCCAGGGTTGATCTCCTTCAGAATGGACTGGTTGGATCTCCTTGCAGTCCAAGGGACTCTCAAGAGTCTTCTCCAACACCACAGTTCAAAAGCATCAATTCTTCGGCGCTCAGCCTTCTTCACAGTCCAACTCTCACATCCATACATGACCACAGGAAAAACCATAGCCTTGACTAGACGGACCTTAGTCGGCAAAGTAATGTCTCTGCTTTTGAATATACTATCTAGGTTGGTCATAACTTTTCTTCCAAGGAGTAAGCGTCTTTTAATTTCATGGCTGCAGTCACCATCTGCAGTGATTTTGGAGCCCAAAAAAATAAAGTCTGACACTGTTTCTACTGTTTCCCCATCTATTTCCCATGAAGTGATGGGGCCAGATGCCATGATCTTCGTTTTCTGAATGTTGAGCTTTAAGCCAACTTTTTCACTCTCCTCTTTCACTTTTATCAAGAGGCTTTTTAGCTCCTCTTCACTTTCTGCCATAAGGGTGGTGTCATCTGCATATCTGAGGTGATTGATATTTCTCCCGGCAATCTTGATTCCAGCTTGTATTTCTTCCAGTCCAGCCTTTCTCATGATGTACTCTGCATAGAAGTTAAATAAGCAGGGTGACAATATACAGCCTTGACGTACTCCTTTTCATATTTGGAACCAGTCTGTTGTTCCATGTCCAGTTCTAACTGTTGTTTCCTCACCTGCATACAGATTTCTCAAGAGGCAGGTTAGGTGATCTGGTATTCCCATCTCTCTCAGAATTTTCCAGTTTATTGTGATCCACACAGTCCTAGGCTTTGGCATAGTCAATAAAGCAGAAATAGATGTTTTTCTGGAACTCTCTTGCTTTTTCCATGATCCAGTGGGTGTTGCCAATTTGATCTCTGGTTCCTCTGCCTTTTCTAAAGCTAGCTTGAACATCAGGGAATTCATGGTTCACGTATTGCTGAAGTCTGACTTGGAGAATTTTGAGCATTGCTTTACTAGCATGTGAGATGAGTGCAATTGTGGTAGTTTGAGCATTCTTTGACACTGCCTTTCTTTGAAATTGGAATGAAAACTGACCTTTTCCAGTCCTGAGGCCACTGCTCAGTTTTTCAAATTTGCTGGCATATTGAGTGCATCACTTTAATATCATCATCTATTAGGATTTGAAATAGCTCAATCAGAATTCCATCACCTCCACTAGTTTTGTCCATAGTGATGCTTCCTAAAACCCACTTGACTTAACATTACAGGATATCTCTCTCTAGGTCAGTGATCACTGCGTTGTGATTATCTGGGTCATGAAGATCTTTTTTGTATAGTTCATTACATCTTTTTTGGGTGTTAGTTCTAAAAGGTCTTGTAGGTCTTCATAGAACTGTTGAACTTCAGCTTCTTCAGCTTTACTGGTCAGGGCATAGACTTGGATTACCATGATATTGAATTGTTTGCCTTGGAAATAAACAGAGATCATTCTGTCATTTTTGAGATTGCATCCATATACTGTATTTTGGACTCTTTTGTTGAATGTGAGGGCTACTCCATTTCTTCCAAGCAATTCCTGCCCACAATAGTAGATATTATGGTCATCTGAGTTAAATTCAACCATTCTGGTCCAGTTTAGTTCGCTGATTCCTAGAATGTCAACGTTCACTCTTGCCATCTCCTGTTTAACCACTTCCAATTGCCTTGATTCATGGAATATACATTCCAGATTCCTATGCAATATTGCTCTTTACAGCATTAGATCTTGCTTCTATCACCAGTCACATCCACAACTGGGTGTTGATTTTTATTTGGTTCCATCCCTTCGTTCTTTCTGGAGTTATTTCTCCACTGATCTCCAGTAGCATATTGGGCACCCAGGGAGCTCATCTTTCAGTGTCCTATCTTCTTGCCTTTGTGTAATTGACCCATATGTGTGTGTATTAATTTCTAGTCTCTCTATTCTGTTCCATTGATCTGTTTCTATTTCTGTGCCTATTGTTTTAATTACTGTAGTTTTGTAATATAGTCTGAAGTGAGAGAGAGATACCTCCAGTTGTATTCTTTTTTCTCAATATTACTTTGGCAATTCTGAGTCTTTGTGGTTCCATATAAATTTTAGGATTATTTTCTCTAGTATTGTGAAAAATATCCTGGGAAGTTTTGTAGGAATTGCACTGAATTTGTATGTTGCTTTGAGTAGTATGGCCATTTATCAATACTAATTTTTCCAATTCAAGAGTATGAGATATGTTTCTTTTTCTTTGTATCACCTTCAATTTCCTTCATCAGTGTTTTACAAGTTTCAGAGTATAGGTCTTTCGTCTCTTTGGTTCAATTTATTCCTAGGTTTTTTTCTTTCTTTTTTTAAATTTTTTAAATGAAATTTTAAATGGGATTGCTTGCTTTTATTGTCTCTTTCTGATAGTTCATTATTAATGTATAGAAAAATAGCAAGTTTCTGTATGTTAATCTTGTATTATAAAACTTTATTGAATTCATTTATCAGTTCTAATAGTTATTTTCATAGAAACTGCCTTTTGTGGTTTTAATTGAGCATTGTGTATAATTACATTTCCTTTCCTTTCTTATCATATCAGAATCATAACTTTTCTAATTCTATTTCTAATCATAACTTAAAATTAGTTGTTGCCATAGAAGTCTATGACAATATACATTTCCAGCTAATCCAAGTTTACTTTCAAATAGGTAGTGTGAATACTTATAATGACAAAACAATTTTATTGCTTCCTCTCATCCCTTATATCATTGCTATAGTCCATTTAATTTACATATATGTATAATCACATACATTATTTTATTATTATTTTGAACTAACCATTATCTGTTAGGTCTATTAAGAATAAGTAATTAACCTTCAATTAAAATAAATTTATATTTAAAAAAGAATAAGTACTTTTATTCCTTTATCTATGCTTTTTCTTTCTTTACATAAACCTAAATTTCTAACCATGTAATTACTTTCTCTCTATGAACTTCTTTTAACATTTCATGAAAATCAAGTCTACTGGAGACAAATTTTCTAATTTTTTCTTGTTCTGTAAAAGTCTTTATTCCTCCTTAACCTTTTCAAAATAATCTCATAGGGTACTAATACAGTTGGTGGATTTTTCTCTCATCACTCTATACATTTTACTCTACTCTCTTCCTTATGTGGTTTCTGAGGAGAAGTAGATATGTAATTTTTATTTTTTCTTATCTATAGGCAATATTTCACCTTCGATTTATTTCAAGGTATTTTCTTTATCTTTAATTTTCTGAAGTTTCAAGATCCTCCTTGGTGTTCTCTGAGTTTCCTGGATTATGGTTAAGTCTGACATTAATTTGGGGATGTTCTTAGCCATTACAATTTCAAATATTTCTTTCTCTCTTTCTCCTGCTGGTATTCCTATTATGTGTAAGATACACCAATTTTAATTGTCCCACAGTTCTTATATATGATAGCAGATCTTATATATAAGATAGTATATATATATATATATATATATATATATAAAACTTTTTTTCTTTTCAATTTTGTCCTCTTGTTCTTTTCAATTTTGAAGGTTTCTATTGACATACTCTTAGGCTCAGACATTCTTTACTCAGCTTTGTTCAGGCTAGTAATAAACCCATCAAAGGCATTCTTTATTTCTGTTGCAGTATTTAGCTCTTCTATCTCTTTGCTTACATTATCCATCTGTTCTTACATACTGTCTACTTTATCCACTAAAGCCCTTCACAATTAACCATAACTGCTTTAAATCCCCAATATGATCATTCCAACAGCAGTGCCAAGTCTGGTTCCGATTCTTGTTCTGTCTCTTAAAAATGTTTTTTGCATTTGGTTATGCCTTTTATTTTTCTCCTTGATATCTAGACATGATATACCAGAATCAAGAAAGTTATGTAAGTAAGATTTTAATAATATGGTGGTGAGATAAGGGAAGCACTGTATAGTCCTATAATAAGGAGTTAATCTTTTTAGTGAATCTCTACCTCTGGACTGTGAACTTCACAAGTGTTTTGTTTTGTTTTGTTTTTTAATTTTTTTTACACCCCCACTCCCAGTTAAGTGAGACAGGATGACTAAATGACTAGAGTGGGCTGCAGTTCGGTAATTATCTCCCTCCAGATCAATTAGCTCTGATAAAATCCCTACAGTTTAGATTCTACATAAATAATTTCTTCTGAGAGCAGACTTGTTAAGGACAAAGTTTTTCTGTGTACAGTCAGCTTTCTATGCCTGTGGTTTCCATATGAGCAGATTCAACCAATTGCAAATCAATACACACATATATATGTGTGTATGTGTGTATATATATATATATAATTCCAGAAACTACCAAAATGCAAAACTTGAATTTGCTGCTATGTATATAGCACTGTGATGTTTTAGATCTTATAAGTAAACTAGAAATGATTTAAAGTATATGGGAGGAAAGTGAATGTGAAGTTGCTCAGTTGTGTCTGACTCTTTCTGACCCCATGGACTGTAGCCTACCAGGCTCCTCTGTCCATAGTTTTCCAGGCAAGAATACTGGAGTGGGTTGCCATTTCCTTTCTCCAGGGGATCATCCCAACCCAGGGATCGAACCTGAATCTCCCGCATTGCAGGGTAAAGCAGACACTTTACCGTCTGAGCTACCAGAGAAGCCCTAGTATATGGGAGGAGGTATGTAAGGTTTATGTAAATACTGCACTAGTTACATAAGGAATGTGAGCATACTCACATTAAGAGTGCCCAGTCCCCAGTGGATACTGAGGATGACTATTTCAAAATGATTCCTTTAACTCCCCCTAACATTTCACGCAAAGATGGGTTCAATAATGGACAGAAATGGTAGGGACCTAACAGAAGCAGAAGATATTAAGAAGAGGTAGCAAAAACACACAGGAGAACTGTACAAAAAAGATCTGCATGACCCAGATAACCATGATGGTATGATCACTCACCTAGAGCCAGACATCCTGGAATGTGAAGTCAAGTGGGACTTAGGAAGCATCACTATGAACAAAGCTAGTGGAGGTGATGGAATTCCAGTTCAGCTATTGCAAATCCTGAAAGATGATGCTGTGAAAGTGCTGCACTCAGTATGCCAGCAAATTTGGAAAACTCAGCAGTGGTCACAGGATTGGAAAAGGTGTTTTTATTCCAATCCCAAAGAAAGGCAATGACAAAGAATGCTCAAACTACCACACAATTGCATTCATCTCACACGCCAATAAAGTAATGCTCAAAATTCTCCAGGCTTCAGCAATACTTGAACCATGAACTTCCAGATGTTCAAGCTGGTTTTAGAAAAGGCAGAGAGACCAGATATCAAATTGTCAACATCTGATGGATCATTGAAAAAGCAAGAGAGTTCCAGAAAAACATCTATTTCTGCTTTATCAACTATGCCAAAGCCTTTGACTGTGTAGGTCACAATACACTGTGGAAAATTCTGAAAGAGATGGGAATACCAGACCATCTGACATGCTTCTTGAGAAACCAATAAAGTAATGCTCAAAATTCTCCAGGCTTCAGCAATACTTGAACCATGAACTTCCAGATGTTCAAGCTGGTTTTAGAAAAGGCATAGAGACCAGATATCAAATTGTCAACATCTGATGGATCATTGAAAAAGCAAGAGAGTTCCAGAAAAACATCTATTTCTGCTTTATCAACTATGCCAAAGCCTTTGACTGTGTAGGTCACAATACACTGTGGAAAATTCTGAAAGAGATGGGAATACCAGACCATCTGACATGCTTCTTGAGAAACCTATATGCAGTTCAGGAGGCAACAGTTAGAACTGGACAGGGAACAACAGACTGGTTCCAAATAGGAAAAGGAGTATGTCAAGGCTGTATATTGTCACCCTGCTTATTTAACTTCTATGCAGAGTACATCATGAGAAATGCTGGGCTGGAAGAAGCACAAGCTGGAATCAAGATTGCTGGGAGAACTATCAATAGCCTCAGATATGCAGATGACACCACATTTATGGCAGAAAGTTAAGAAGAACTAAAGAGCTTCTTGATGAAAGTGAAAGGAGAGTGAAAAAGCTGGCTCAAAGCTCAACATTCAGAAAATGAAGATCATGGCATCTGGTCCCATCACTTCATGGGAAATAGATGGGGAAACAGTGGAAACAGTGGCTAACTTTATTTTTGCGGGCTGCAAAATCACTGCAAATTGTGATTGCAGCCATGAAATTAAAAGATGCTTACTCTTTGAAAGGAAAGTTATGACCAACATAGATAGCATATTGAAAAGCAGAGACATTACTTTGTCAACAAAGTTCCATCTAGTCAAGGCTATGGTTTCTCCAGTGGTCATGTATGGATGTGAGAGTTGGACTATAAAGAAAGCTGAGTGCCCAAGAATTGATGCTTTTGAACTGTGGTGTTGGAGAAAAGTCTTGAGAGTCCCTTGGAGTGCAAGGATATCCAACCAGTCCATCCTAAAGGAGATTAGTCCTGGGTGTTCCTTGGAAGGACTGATGTTGAAGCTGAAACTCCAATACTTTGGCCACCTGATGTGAAGAGTTGACTTGTTTGAAAAGACCCTGATGTTGGGAAAGATTGAGGGCAGGAGGTGAAGGGGATGACAGAGGATGAGATGGTTGGATGGCATCACTGACTCAATGGACATGGGTTTGGGTGGACTCTGGGAGTTGGTGCTGGACAGGGAGGCCTGGAGTGCCATGGTTCATGGGGTCACAAAGAGTTGGACTTGACTGAGCGACTGAAATGAACTGAACTCCCCTATCAGAATCCCAAGTTTTCTTTATTATTTACTGTGAGAATGTGGTTGATGTCTTTAATTAGAGTTAAGACTCACAAAAGCATGCTAGTCCCCCAGTGACTGGATCGCTTTAGAATTTTTAACACAAACTGTCCATGGTAAGCCTCTAGCAATTGCTCAATTATATTTCAGGTTTTCCTAACCAGGCACTGATTCCTACAGAGTTTTCTTATAATAGGATATTATGTATTTTGTATACCTCAGCCTATGAGAACAGGGGCTTTATATGCCTTGTTTAATTTCTTCTGCCAGCTCCCCAAATATTGTCTGGCACATAACAGGTTCTTATTAAATATCTGCCAAATGAATAAACTTATTAAATCCTGATATCCCATCAAGATTTCACTAAATAACCTGTAAGTCTGAATTTCAATATATTTTACTTTTTATTTCTCCTTGATGGATTTTAGGGCTTCCCTGGTGGTTCAGTGGTAAAGATTCTGCCTGCCAAGCAAGAGAGGTGGGTTCAGTCTCTGGGTCAGGAAGATCCCCTGGCGAAGTAAATGGCAACCCACTCCAGTACTCTTGCATGGGAAATCCCATGGACAGAGGAGCCTGACAGACTACAATTGATGGAGTTGCAGAGTCTGAGCAACTAAACAATAACAATGAATTTTACATTGAGAGAGAAGGAAAACAATCCATCATTACTATTTAATTGTGGGAAAGCACTAGAATTTACACATGCCTTTTCTGTTAGGCTATAAATATGTTTCAAAATCACTGCAGATGGTGATTGCAGCCATGAAATTAAAAGACGCTTACTCCTTGGAAGAAAAGTTATGACCAACCTAGATAGCATATTCAAAAGCAGAGACATTACTTTGCTGACTAAGGTCCATCTAGTCAAGGCTATGGTTTTTCCTGTGGTCATGTATGGATGTGAGAGTTGGACTGTGAAGAAAGCTGAGCACCGAAGAATTGATGCTTTTGAACTGTGGTGTTGGAGAAGACTCTTGAGAGTCCTTGGACTGCAAGGAGATCCAACCAGTCCATTCTGAAGGAGATCAACCCTGGAATTTCTTTGGAAGGAATGATGCTAAAGCTGAAGCTCCAGTACTTTGGCCACCTCATGCAAAGAGTTGACTCATTGGAAAAGACTCTGATGCTGGGAGGGATTAGGGGCAGGAGGAGAAGGGGATGACAGAGGATGAGATGGCTGGATGGCATCACTGACTCGATGGACTTGAGTCTGAGTGAACCCTAGGAGTTGGTGTTGGACAGGGAGGCCTGGCGTGCTGCAGTGCGTTGGGTCGCAAAGAATCGGACATGACTGAGTGACTGAACCATGTAACAAGAATCTCCTCTTAATAACATTAGTAGGTTCAAACTGGCTTCTCATCTCTGGACATAGTCGCAAAGCCAAACCCTCTGTGAAAGTGAAAATTACTCAGCAGTGTCTGACTCTGTGACCCCATGGGCTATATAGCCTGTCAGCCTCCTCTGTCCATGGAATTCTCCAGACAAGAATACTGGAGTGGGTTTGCCATTCCCTTCCCCAGGGGATCTTGCTGACCCTGGGACTGAATTCAAGTGCCCTGCTTTTCAGGCAGATTCTCTACCCTCTGTGCCATCAGGGAAGCCCATACCTTCTCTGTGAAGGGTGGATAGAGAATCAAGCAATCTATCTCTACTTTCTCCTCCCATCTCCACAGAACCTAAGGGAACTCTTGATGACACAATTCAGGAGCATGTGAAGAAATATATTGCATTACATTAAGACAGAAATACATATTGTTCTAGTTCTCCGTGAAGACACACATGTATGCCACTGTAATATCTGCCTGTAAGAACTGTTGGAATTGGATATATATTTGGTTTGCCACTTTTCTACTACTTAAAGTACTCAATCAGTAATTCACCCAGACAAAATTCAAGTGCCCTGCTTTTCAGGCAGATTCTCTACCCTCTGTGCCATCAGGGAAGCCCATACCTTCTCTGTGAAGGGTGGATAGAGAATCAAGCAATCTATCTCTACTTTCTCCTCCCATCTCCACAGAACCTAAGGGAACTCTTGATGACACAATTCAGGAGCATGTGAAGAAATATATTGCATTACATTAAGACAGAAATACATATTGTTCTAGTTCTCCGTGAAGACACACATGTATGCCACTGTAATATCTGCCTGTAAGAACTGTTGGAATTGGATATATATTTGGTTTGCCACTTTTCTACTACTTAAAGTACTCAATCAGTAATTCACCCAGACACAAGAATTTGTTTCAAAAGGCGTCCCTACCTCCAAGTAGGCTTTAGTGGTTTAGTTGCTAAAACGTGTGCAACTCTTGTACCCCATGGACTGTAGCCCTCCAGGTTCCTCTGACAATGGGATTCTCCAAGCAAGAATACTGAAGTGGGTTGCCATTTCCTTCTCCAGGGCATCTTTCCAACCCAGGAATCAAACCCGAGTCTCCTGTACTTTAGGCAGATTGTTTACCAACTGAGCTACAAGGGAAGTCCTAAAGAGCTTGCAATTTAAAACACTAATCAGAACCAGAAAACTATGGATAAAGTAGAGGTATTAAAATACAAAAAGAGCAGATTTAGGAATTCTCAGTTTTCTAAGATGAAAAGATTATACCACTGTACTTGTGTTCTGAGTCTATTAATGCATTTAGTTTTCTGGCAATGAAGAAAAACTTTTTATCTTAACTGATGGAACAGATTGGCTTTCAGAGTTTCTTTCTTCTACAAAAGATATTCTACAAAAGCATGTGTTCAGCAGTTCCAATTTTTTTTCTTTTAGCAGCACAATTTAAGCAGGAAATGAGCACTGCAGTAGATTAAATTATTGGTCTCAAATTTTCACTCCCTCTTATAGACTAATACATGGATACAGTTTCCGTGGCCTCATGGTAGGCACATTATTTTTGCTTTATATGTCATTCTCTATCTGTTCTATATACTTGACTTTGGCTGTAGCTTCCTGACTGTCTATTCAAAGGAATGTTAGGACATGATAGGCAGTAGTTGGAGTGCTCTCTTTTGCTTCTGTGACTATCATGAGAACATGACCCATTTAGGACCTATAACACCAGCCTGGGTCCAAAGACCAATTAGGCAGAGACCCCCACCAATCTGCAGACCAGCAGTTTGGAGCGACGCTGATGCAGCCACGGTACAATGTATATGCGCATGATGACTATGGCAATATGGACCAACATGCGTTTCTTCCTCAAGGCACAAATGGAATTTACACAAAGGAAACTGAGCACTAAGAGGAAATCTGTTTCTACATATTTCAAAGCCTCAGGCTACTATCTGTAGATGAGCATAGCAAAGACAAATATGAAATATCTCTGTGACCACTGGCTTTGGGGCATATTATACTATAAAACAATGTTTCCACCATTTATCTTACAAACTGTCAGGGTCAAGTTTGGGTTTAGTTCAAGCTGACTTAGAGAGTAGGGAAGAGATCTTCCCACAATCCCACACGTTTCCAGGCACAAATATTTTCTGTATCAGTGGAAAACAAATGGGCCTGGGAGCTGGAAGTGGGGACTGTATGGTGCCAGTCTTCTTGGGGTGTAAGAAAAAACTTACTTATGGAGGAAGGCCCTGAATTTTTGCTTAACAGATAAAGTGAGGATACTACAAGAAGCAAGCATAGCAAGAGTATTTTATACACTGGTCTGAGCTGAGCAAAGCCTTAAAGAAGGGAACAGTAAGCAAGCATGAAATACATTATTTAGAGAAGGCATTTTTCAGTCCCAAAGGTCAAGGCCTAACGTGGCCAAGAGAAGCTATTTGATAAGACCCCAAGAGAGGAATGTTGTCTCCTAACATAAAACATCCAAGGGGACCAGGCACAGGACCAGGTTTTAAATTGCTGTTCAATAGCTAACTCATGGTCAGTTATTTTCAGCCCCGTGGTCTCAAGCACACCAGGCATCCCTGTGCTTCACTTCAGTTTAGTTCAGTCTCTCAGTTGTGTCTGATTCTTTGTGATCTCATGAACTGCAGCAGGCCAGGCCTCCCTGTCCATCACCAACTCTCAGAGTTTACTCAAACTCATGTCCACTGAGTTGGTGATGCCATCCAACAATCTCATCCTCTGTCATCCCCTTCTCCTCCCGCCTTCAGTCTTTCCCAGTATCATGGTCTTTTCAAATGAGTCAGTTCTTCACATTAGGTGGACAAAATATTGGAGTTTCAGCTTCAACATCAGTCCTCCAATAAATATTCAGGGTTGATTTCCTTTAGAATTGACTGGTTTGATGTCTTTGCTGCCCAAGTGACAAAAATGTTTTCTCTAGCAACACAATTCAAAAACATCAATTCTTTAGCACTCAGCCTTCTTTATGGTCCAACCCTCACATCTGTACATGACTACTGGAAAAAAACATAGCTTTGACTACACAGTCCTTTGTCACCAAATTAATGTCTCTGCTTTTTAATATGCTGTCTAGGTTGGTCATAGCTTTTCTTCCAAGGAGAAGGCATCTTTTAATTTCATGGCTGCAGTAACTGTTCTCAGAGATTTTAGAAACCAAGAAAATAAAATCTGTCACTATTTCCACTTTTCCCCCATCTACTTGCCATGAAGTGATAGGACTAGATACCCTGATCTTAGTTTTTGAATGTTGAGTTTTAAGCCTGCTTTTTCAACCTATTTCACCTTCATCAAGAGGCTCTTTAGTTCCTCTTCACTTTCTGCCATTAGAGTGGTATCATCTGCGTATCTGCAGTTGTTGGTATTTTTCCCAGAAATCTTAATTCCAATTTGAGATTTATCCAGCCTGGCATTTTACATGGTGTACTCTGCATATAAGTTAAATAAGCAGTGTGACAGTATACAGCCTTGACATGCTCCTTTCCCAACTTTGGACCAGTCTGTTTTTCCATGTCCAATTCTAACTGTTGCTTCTTGACCTGCATACCGATTTCTCAGGAGGTAGGTAAGGTAGTCTGGTATTCCCATCACTTTAAGAATTTTTCACAGTTTGTTTTGATCTACACAGTCAAAGGCTTTAGTGTAGTCAACGAAGCAGATGTTTTCTGGAATTCCCTTGCTTTCTCTATTATCGAATGGATGTTGGCAATTTGATATCTGGTCCCTCTGCCTTTTCTAAATCCAGCTTGTACATCTAGAAATTCTCAGTTCACACAATACTGAAGCCTAGCTTGAAAGATTTGAGCATTATCTTGCTAGTACATGAAATGAAAGCAATTGTGCGGTAGTCTGAGCATTCTTGGCATTGCCTTTCTTTGGGCTTAGAATGAAAATTGACTTTTTCCAGTCCTGTGGCCACTGCTGAGTTTTCCAAATTTGTTAACATATTGAGTGCACCACTTCAAAATCATCATCTTTTTAGATTTTAAATAGCCCTGCTGAAACTCCATCTCCTCCACTAGCTTTATCTGTAATGATGCTTCCTATAACACACTTGTCTTCACACTCCAGGATATCTGTCTCTAGTTGAGTGCCCACACCATCATGGTTGTATGGGTCATTAAGACCTCTTTTGTATAGTTCTTCTGTGTATTCTTGCCACATCTTCTAAATCTCTTCTGCTTCTGTTAGGTCTTTGCCTTTTCTGTCTTTAATTGTGCCCATCCTTGCATGAAATATTCCCTTGTTATCTCCAGTTTTCTTGAAGAGATCCCTAGTCTTTCCTGTTTTATTGTTTCCTCTGTGTCTGCATTGTGCACTTAAGAAAGCTTTCTCACCTCCTGCTATTATTTGGAACTCTGCATTCAGCTAGATATATCTTTCCTTTTTCCTTTGCCTTTTGCTTCTCCTCTTCTCAGCTATTTGCGAGTCCTTTCTAGACAACCACTTCTCCCTCTTGCATTTCTTTTTCTTGGGATGGTTTTGGTCATCACCTCCTGTACAGTGTTGCAAATCTCTGCCCATAGTTCTTTTGGCATTCTGTTACCAGATCTAATCCTTTGAGTCTATTCATCACCTGTACTATATAATCATAAGGTGTTTGTTTTAAGTCATACCTGAATGGCCTAGTGGCTCTCCACACTTTCTTCTGTTTAAGCCTGAATTTTGCAATAAAGAGCTCATGATCTGAGTCACAGGCAGCTCCAGGTCTTATTTTTGCTATCTAGAGCTTCTCCATCTTTGGCTGCAAAGAATATAATCAATCTTATTTTGGTATTGACCATATGGTGATGTCCATGTGTAAAGTCATCTGTTTTTCTCACTACAAAAAACACTGTGAACATTATGTTTTCAGGGTTTTTTTCACATTGGTTGATATAGGTCAGTAATTTAGCACTTAGAGTAGTCCATTCAGTGTTTTCTTCTTTCTATGTCAAAATATATTAAGATAGTTTCTTAATTATCTTTTTAATACAGCTAGTGATGCAATAATGCTCCTCATATAATTCCTAGTGCAGAATTATACATTCGATATAAAACATTTTAGATGAATTTTAAAACATAACACAAAATGTAATATTTTACTCTGTTTATTGGTGATTAAATATGTAGTAGAAATGAACAATAGACAGGAATGGAGTACAGACAATTTATTATAGTAGTTGTTGCTTCTGGGGAGAGTGAAGGGGAGTACAACTGTGCAAAGGAACCAGGTAGATTTCAGAAGTATCTGTAGTGGCCTTATTATATGATGAAGTAATGATGAAATAGGGATGACTATAAACAATAACTAATTCAGGGTGAATAACTATGTGTACTTGCTGCATTATTTTTGAAAGGTTTTTAAGTTTTAAAACTTTCAAAATAGGTTAAAAACAAAAGCATGTATATCTTACGACTTAAATATTCACTTTTGGTGTATAAAAGGTAAGAAACTCTGGTTCATGTATAGTATAATCTGTACAAAGAATGTCCATCAAGTGTAATGATTATAAAAGGAAAATAATCCATAAATTAATAAATCAATGTTAGTATGTGCAAGAAATATAAATAATAAAAAAATTGAATTCATACTCATTGAACAAAATTTGGAAAATTCGGGAATCTATGAGGGGAAAGAATTATATGTTTCACTATGTCTCAGGGTCTATGAGTGTCAACATTCTATTTCCTCTCTGAATTGTATGTGAAGAGGGGATTGGGGGTATTTGAACAGTTAAAGTTACAACTGTTAAGGATAATTTAGCAACTTGGTTTTTTACTAAAGATTTATATTTTATCCAACAATTTAAAAACCTATTTTTAGTTAGCAGGAACTGCTAACATGTTCCTCAGATCATCTTAATCTCTTTCTCTTTACAATGACTATTTCAAACTTTCTCCATTCTTTTCAAATGTCTCATCTCCTATATATTTTCTCACCTTCTCATTTTCTGACAATTACCTAACCCCAGACTGGAATCCTTCACTACTTGGGTTCCAAATACACATGGGCGTTCTTATTATTCTCACCTTTTGTTATGGTGAAGACACTATTAGTTTGATGAAGGCATTAAGGTAAGTGATCAATGCCCTTCCTGGCTTCAGTAGCACACACTAATAACTGTTATCCCTTATGCATTTAATCTCACCTTGGTAGTGTATTTCCAATAGTTGTTTAAAATACATTATATTTCACATTAAAATAAAAATTAAAAAGACTTATTATGAACTCCCCACCTATTTCACTGCTGCTTTCCCTACTCTCTACACCTTTCTTTGGAAGAAATGATGCTAAAGCTGAAGCTCCAGTACTTTGGCCACCTCATGTGAAGAGTTGACACATTGGAAAAGACTCTGATGCTGGGAGGGATTGGGGGCAGGAGGAGAAGGGGACAACAGAGGATGAGATGGCTGGATGGCATCACCGACTCGATGGAGGTGAGTCTGAGTGAACTCCGGGAGTTGGTGATGGACAGGGAGGCCTGGCGTGCTGCGATTCATGGGGTCGCAAAGAGTCGGACACGACTGCGCAACTGAACTGAACTGAACACCCTTCACAGCCAAACTGATCAGAAGATCCGTCTACACCTGCTCTTTCCTTTCCCAGTACCAACCACAGAAATCTAGCTGTGTTAGTACGAACCACAGCAATGTAGCTGCTAGCCATGTCACATCACTGAAATGTCTAACCAACTAGCCTATTTGCTGAATCAAATCTGTTGCATAAGTAACTAAATAAGAAAGTATCCATACAGCAGCAAGTGTTCAAAAATACTCTATGATTGAACACTCTGAAGCTATTCAGCCATTTAAAGCAATACGATAGCTTGGCACTGCTAAATCTCTTTTCCTTTCACATAGTTCTGAAATTTTCTTATAGTTGTAATAAAAGGAAACTATATATTTCAGGGATTGTGTGCCCTTTAGCCTCTCAACCCTGGTTCATCCATTCCCAGTAGAGAACTTCCCTTTGTCCCCTAGGAGAAAAAGCAACAAACAAACAAACAAACAAAAACACAGTTCTTTACTATTATAAAAGGGTCCCTTCATAACCTTGCACGTCACAATCATTTTAGGCTTAAATCTTTCTGAAATTGATCAGCCTTTAAAAAATTGTTTTGTAACTAACTACTGTGGTCACCCATACATAACCCTGTTACTATGAATACCATCAAATGTGTCAAGTCCTATTTTGTGTATTCATATGTCTACTTTCTCACATCTGTCATTAGAACTTAGAGATATTTCTTATCATATATGGATATTTAATAAATATTTACTATGTAAATAAGTAAGTAAAATAATATTGTGTTAAGCTCTGGATAAAAACAGTTGCATACTTTGCTTATTTAGTACAATATGGGCAAGCAGATCTATGAAATTAAGAGGTGATATAAGCCTAAGCATTAGAATCTAACTTTGCATGACTATTCTCACAGTCCTTTCTTATTGATAAATTCTTCCATCTGTAATTTCTCTTCCCTGCTACATTTTCCAGTGTTCATGGCATTTGTGACCCATTTTTGGAATTTCAGGGAGATTAATATTTCATATGATATTCTTAACCCTCTTTTTAAATGAAACATGAAGGCAAGAAACAGAAGAAGTGGAAACATTTTGTAGTCATAATCTATGAATTACTTAATGGGAAACAGAATAGCTTAATTATTAAGTATAAAATCAAGAATGAAAGTACATGGCTTAAATGCCAGACCAATCAGTATCTAGCCATGTGATTTTCTGGAATTGATCAATCCATCTCCCACCTAGTTCCTTCACTTTTAAAATGGGAGATACTTTAGAGTACTTATCCCTCATATGGGAGCTTCCCAGGTGGCCCAGATAGTAAAAAAATCTGCTTGCAATGAAGGAGACCCAGGTTTGATCCCTGAGTCAAGAAGAACCCCTAGAGAAGGGAATGACTACCCACTCATATAATTAAACAGTATAAAAATCAGAAAAAGCAAAAAAAATCAGCTAATATTGTCTATATTCCCATTTTCTGTGAATTATTTATTAAACTGCAATGAACTATTATATATAATAAAAAGAGCCTTTGGTTAGGAGGTCTCATTTGATTTTCAGGTTTATAAGTGTTACTTAAATGTGGCCCTTATAGACTACCTTTTAATTCTATTGAGTGTCCAAAATATCTATAAGTTGAAAAAATAATGTTATAGAAATTGTAAATTAAAAAATGGAAAAATTAATTAAAATAGAAATATATAGTTTACCCTGAGGGAAAGGGAGTCAAGAAAGTTCCTCTTAAAAGCAAGATTTATTTCCAAATCACCCTTACTGATACATTTCACAAAGTACCTTTGGTTTAGCCATAATTTGTCTCAAATGAGAGTAACTCAATGGGTTTAACCATGACCATGTTTCTTGTTAATTTCAAGCTATAGGTTGGCCTCCTTTTCCTTTGAATCATCCAGCTGTAGCTTTTGCAGAAAGATAAAATCTTTTAATGTGTCATAAGTATCTCTTCAATTCAGACAAAAGCCAAAAGTAAAGACACAGCCTTGGTTTTAATGCTGGAAGAAACAATTAATTTGGAGTGCCATTGTTCTTAATAAGTGGATTCTTCCTTTATAGCATTAAAGAAAAAAAAGAAAAGAAAAGAAAAGGAAAGATTTGGAAATTATGGCATTAGTCCAATAAGGAGACTCAAAGTTACACATATTGAAAAAGCTAAATTAACATCTAAACCATGAGGGAAGCAATTTTGTTATGTTCAATTGCTTTAATGCTGTCAAGGTAATTTACCATTCATTATTAATAATAAAGGGAGTCCTGTCAAACATATAAGGGGACTTTCATAACTCAGATACTTGCATTTATTCTGCTGAAAATGCTATAGCATCTTATCAGCTTAGGTCTACTTCCATAGATATTGTTGTCTCGTAGATGATAAAAAGCAATAGATACATTTCCAAGAAGGTGACATTCAGCATATTGCTCTCAATTATTGTTATTATTGTCACAAAATAATTTTTAAAAGGACAAATGAAGGAATGCTTGTTTTATTTGTAAATCTACTGCTCACACATGATTCCTTTAATATTGTTAAAAAACAAACTAATATATATATATATATATATATATTTCCAACTAACAGCAGCAAAGGTGTAATTCAGTGGCCAAGAACATGGACATAGAGCCCATTAGCTTAGTTTTAGAGACCACACTAGTAGTACAATTTTGGGCAAATAAATCAGTTTCTTCATGGATAAAATGAGAACAGGCCTCATTTCATAGGCTATTCAATATGAGCTTTTAAAATACATTTATAATGTTTGGAATTCTTCCTGGAATACATTTTTTGCTCTTAAAAAACTCAGTAGGGAGAAGACACCCAGAGAGCGTTCTGCTTGGCAACAACTGCCAACCACTGGCTATGAATGGCAACAGCAACGAAACTAGTGCAATGACAATTGAAAGTTCACAGAATCCTCCTGCCAGTATAGGAGACGCAGGAGATGTGAGTTCAATCCCTGGCTCAGGAAGGTCCCCTGGCAGAGGAAATGGCCACCCACTCCAGTATTCTGCCTGGAAAATCCCATGGACAGAAGAGTTTGGGGGGCACAGTCCATGGGGTCACAAAGAGTTGGACATGACTGAGCAACTGAGCAATTCAGCAATTGCTAAGCTGTACAATAATTAATTTATTAATTCACACAAAACGTGGCTTCATATTTTCTATTGCTATCCCCATTCTGTCAATGATAAATATAAACTTAGAAAACTCAGATAAATTGACCATTGTCCTAGACTAAATTAATGATAAAAAATATACCTGATATCTGTTTTTAAATGTTCTTACCTACTCTAAATATTTGTAATAAATTGATTCCTAGAAGTCCTGGATACAGCTGCTGCTGCTGCTGCTGCTGCTAAGTCACTTCAGTCGTGTCCGACTCTGTGTGACCCCACAGACGGCAGCCCACCGGGCTCCCCCGTCCCTGGGATTCTCCAGGCAATAAACTGGAGTGGGCTGCCATTTCCTTTTCCATGCATGGAAGTGAAAAGGGAAAGTGAAGTTGCTCAGTTGTGTCCAACTCTTAGTGACCCCATGGACCTCAGCCTACACAGGTGTCATGGGCGGAGTTCCTCCATCCATGGGATTCTCCAGGCAAGAGTACTGGAGAGGGTTGCCATTGCCTTCTCCAAGGATACAGCTGATAGTTGATCTTAATTATATCATCCATTAGTTTTGTTCTTGCATCTGGGATTTTTGCAGAAGAAGCAAAGAAGGGTAAGGCAATTCTCTTGATATTATGGCTGAGAGGACAAACTTACCCTTCTGGACAACACATACTTGCTCTATTAACTCAGTTCAGTTTAGTTCAGTTGCTCAGTCGTGTCTGACTCTTTGCGACCCCATGAATCACAGCACGCCAGGCCTCCCTGTCCATCACCAACTCCTGGAGTTCACTCAGACTCACATCCATCAAGTCAGTGATGCCATCCAGCCATCTCATCCTCTGTCATCCCCTTCTTCTCCTGCCCCCAATCCTTCCCAACATCAGAGTCTTTTCCAATGAGTCAACTCTTTGAATGAGATGGCCAAAGTACTGGAGTTTCAGCTTTAGCATCATTCCCTCCAGAGAAATCCCAGGGCTGATCTCCTTCAGAATGGACTGGTTGGATCTCCTTGCAGTCCAAGGGACTCTCAAGAGTCTTCTCCAACACCACAGTTCAAAAGTATCAATTCTTCAGCTCTCAGCCTTCTTCACAGTCCAACTCTCACATCCATACATGACCACAGGAAAAACCATAGCCTTGATTAGACGGACCTTAGTCGGCAAAGTAATGTCTTTGCTTTGCAATATGCTATCTGGGTTGCTCATAACTTTTCTTCCAAGGAGTAAATGTCTTTTAATTTCATGGCTGCAGTCACCATCTGCAGTGATTTGGGAGCCCCCCAAAATAAAGTCTGACACTGTTTCCACTGTTTCCCCATCTATTTCCCATGAAGTGATGGGACCGGATGCCATGATCTTCGTTTTCTGAATGTTGAGCTTTAAGCCAACTTTTCACTTTCCTCTTTTACTTTCATCAAGAGGCTCTTTAGTTCCTCTTTACTTTCTGCCATAAGGGTGGTGTCATCTGCATACCTGAGGTTATTGATATTTCTCCTGGCAATCTTGATTCCAGCTTGTGTTTCTTCCAGTCCAGTGTTTCTCATGATGTGCTCTGCATATAAGTTAAACAAGCAGGATGACAATATACAGCCTTGACGTACTCCTTTTCCTATTTGGAACCAGTCTGTTGTTCCCTGTCCAGTTCTGTTACTTCCTGACCTGCATACAGATTTCTCAAGAGGCAGGTTAGGTGATCTGGTATTCCCATCTCTTTCAGAATTTTCCAGTTTATTGTGATCCACACAGTCCTAGGTTTTGGCATAGTCAATCAAGCAGAAATAGATAATTTTCTGGAGCTCTCTTGCTTTTTCCATGATTCAGCAGATGTTGGCAATTTGATTTCTGGTTCCTCTGCCTTTTCTAAAACCAGCTTGAACATCAGTTCAGTTCAGTTCAGTTGCTCAGTTGTGTCTGACGCTTCGCGACCCCATGAATCGCCGTATGCCAGGCCTCCCTGTCCATCACCAACTCCCGAAGTTCACTCAGACTCATGTCCATTGAGTCAGTGATGCTATCCAGCCATCTCATCCTTGGTCGTCCCCTTCTCCTCCTGCCCCCAACCTCTCCCAGCATCAGGGTCTTTTCCAATGAGTCAACTCTTTGAATGAGATGGCCAAAGTACTGGAGCTTCAGTTTTAGCATCATTCTTTCCAAAGGAATCCCAGGGTTGATCTCCTTCAGAATGGACTGGTTGGATCTCCTTGCAGTCCAAGGGACTCTCAAGCGTCTTCTCCAACACCACAGTTCAAAAGCATCAACTCTTCTGCATTCAGCCTTCTTCACAGTGAACATCAGTAGGAGGTTGCAATTAAAAATGAAACAGTAAGCAGATATATCTCTACCTTGAAAATTGATATCACATCATTGATCTTATTATTATTGTAATAAATATTTTCTAAGCATGTTCCTTGTGTTTTAAACTGTGCTTGGCAGAAATGTAAATTGCAGCAATCTGACTTATAAGTCTTATAATCAACGTGCAGTGTGATAAGGTGGTGATAAAACCTGAACACTATGTTATGGAAGAACAAGAAAAAAAAATCTATCAATATAATGATGAGAGGAGAGTGATATCCAAGGTCAATCTTGTTAAAGGGTTTCTAAATAACATAAAGTGGGATAAACAGCAAAGGCCATATGCTCAAATCCATGAGACACTGAAAGAAATATACATAATTTGTCATAGCTAAAGAGACATTGGCACAGTGATAAAAAATCTGTCTGCTAGTACTGAACACTCAGGAGACATGGGTTTAATCTCTGGGTCGGGAAGATCCCCTGGAAAAGAAAATGACAGCCTGCTCCTGGGTTCTTTCCTGGAAAATCCCATGGACAGCGGAGCCTGGCGGGCTACAGTTCATGGGGTTATAAAAGAGTGGGACAGGACTGAGCAATTGAGCACACACACAGAAAGACACACAGTGCCTTTGCCATTATGGGGAAGAAGGTAGATCAAGACATGCCTATGGAAGAGAGATACTACAGGCTTAGGCAGAGGAAAAGTGAGGCACAGTCATGATAGCACACACGTGGTTTTCTTGGTTATCCCTTTGGCTATGGGAAGTGAATGAAGACTGTGAAGCAGAGAATAAAGTGGTCACTTTGAATTTTAGAAATATAATTCTTGTGCGAGGGTTTAATGATGAATACCTGGAGAGAGTAAAATGTTCAGAACCTTTTAAATAGCTTTTAAACATAATGTATTTAAAAGACAGTAAAACATAAGGTGGCCAAAAACTTTGACTAAGAACAGATGTCTGCTTATTATTGCAGTTTATCTGTGTGGCCAGTCAGGGACCTCTGATGTAGGATGTCTTTGGTTAATTGTGAACTACAGCAAAGCAGGAGATTTGACAATTTTGTCTACAGGTATATAGGAACAGATTGGTTATGAATTATTTAGAACATATAAACAATATAATGACTAATTATAGAACACCTTCAAGCTTAGAAAGCAAATGTGTACAAACAGATGGAATGTGGTGAAGAATCTCCCTGCCAGTGCAAGAGACATGGGTTCAATCCCTGGATCAGGAAGATCTCCTGGAGAAGGAAATGGAAATCCACTTCAGTGTTCTTGCCTGGAGAAGTCCATGGACAGGGGAGCCTAGTGGTCTACAGTCAATGGGCTCACCGAGAGTGGACCATGACTTAGCAACTAAATAGCAATGGTATGTGTAATATCACATGTGTCCTGTGCTGGTATGGGTAATCCTTCTAACTGGCATGAACACTGTAGAGGTTTTCACTCATATACATACCATCATACTTTCAGTGCATATATGTGTATCTACAGAAAATAATGCTTTTTTTATTCAATAATATATATTTATGATATTTACATGATGTTAAATGTAGCTCTAATTTGTTCATTTGGACTTGTGTATACTCTTCTCCATTTCATGAGTACATAGAATATATATTTACCATTCTCTTGTTTTTAGGCATTCACAGTTTTTATAAGGTTTCACTTTTACAAATACAGTTATTATGAACAATCATATACATGCTAACTGGTGCAATACTCCAGAATGTTTTGCTCTGTATTTTTGTCAGAAGTTGATGTACCACACTTTTAGTGCTCATCAGCATCTCATGTGTAAAATAAATAGTGTGTCTTTTCATTATTGATCTTTAAAAAACTTTAATTTTACTCAATTCCTATCAAAATGACCAGCTCACACTGGAAAGACCATATTCCTTAAAATCTGGTGGAAATTTATCACTTAATTAATGTATCCAGCAAAACACCTTTCATATTCCTTTTTATTTATTTATATATTTTTTTGTGTGAAAGGAAAACTCCAGAGGTGGTTGCATGTAGAATTTATCCAGGCTGTTACTGTATAATTCATATAATAAAAATTTGGATTCATCCTTGTTAAGAAAAAGTAATACAGCTCTAGGATTTGTTTAATGGGAACGTTTATTTTTCAAACACCCATTTTAAGCCATTAGACAAATGTCAATTTATCCTACTATAAAATGTGATATATGTTTTTGTAGTGAGTTTCAGATTAATATTTTTTGACAAAAACCTCAATGTTAAACAATATGATTAAACTCTAAATGAGAAAGCGATGGTGCAAATAACAGCAAATTTATACAGATCATATATCAGCCCTAAATTAGGATCATAATGGTGATCTTAGTTATGTAAGGCACTTATGTTATGTAAGACACTGCTACTTTCGTGAATGTCCTTTGTCCTCTCTGTTTTATACTCCCAAGGTCTTTTTTTTTTTTTTAATTTTTAAAATGATTCAATGACTACTTGAAACATATTGTTCTACTGTCATCTTAGCATCTTGCTACTGACAGTACAGCTAATTTGGGAGTTTTCTGTGTATGTGCTGTCTTATTTTAGGTAATGTGTTATGATGGCTTTAGGATCTGTAACATCCCATGCTTACGGGATGATATAAAAGATATAAAAATATGCCAGTCAGCTTTGGTTGAAAATTAGCACTCATTTTTTGGGAGGTTTGGGTTTTTGTGTTTTGTTGCTGTTTTTCCTAGCGAGTAGAGTTGTCTGGGGAACAAGGCACAGACACAAAGGAGGAAAAGAATGCAGATAAAAGTCAAACACTTGCCATCTGAGTCACCTATGGCAAATAATTAGCTATCTCAACCACGATTGCTTTTCTGAAAATAAGAATGATGCTCACTTCACAAGTTTCACTATGTCTATTCAGTGTCTTGCTGATGAGTGTTCTAGTCAGAATATTAATCCAGTGCAAACTAGTGTTGTTAATAACAAATGACATAAAATAACAAATTTGTAGCATGTCACACTATGCCACAAAGTGCTTTTGAGTGCAAAGTATTTTTCTACAACATAAATTTATAAATTACTACCTATTAAACAGCTTTCTAGATGCCAAGGATCTGGCAATGTTTTATACTTTCATGTCCATACAATTTAGACCAAAATTTATTACATACATTCTGAACAATCTGGACATAAGCTCGTGTAATTATGCTGGTTAATGCATACTTTTTGTTTTACTTATATTAGATATAAATATTAAGAGTACTAATTTTATTGGCACAGGTTAATAATAGACATAAAGGTAAGTATATATTGATGGTTAACTAAGTGAGCTCACAAAGTTTGATTTCAATCCCATCACTTCATGGCAAACAGAAGGAGAAAAAAAATGGAATTTGTAACAGATTTTATTTTCCTGGGCTCCAAAATCACTATGGATAGTGATTGCAGCCCTGGAATTAAAAGACACTTGCTCCTTGAAAGGAAAACTATGACAAACCTAGACAGCGTATTAAAAAACGGAGATTGCACTTTGTCAACAAAGGTCAGTATACTTAAAGCTATGATTTTCCAGTAGTCATGTATGGATGTGAGAACTGGGCCATAAAGAAGGCTGAGGACTGAACAATTGATGCTTTTGAATTGTGGTGCTGGTGAAGATGCTTGAGAGTCCCTTAGACTGCAAGGAGATCAAACCAGTCAATCCTAAAGAAAATTAACCCTGAATATTCATTGGAAGGACTGATGCTGAAGCTGAACTTCTAATACTTTGGCTATCTGATATGAAGAACCAACTCATTGAAAAAGATCCTTAAGCTGGGAAAGATTTGAAAGTAAAAGAGAAGAGGACTGTAGAGAATGAGATGGTTAATTAGCATCACAGATTCAATGGATGTGAATTTGAGCAAATTGCAGGAGATAGTGAAGGATAGGACAGGCTGGCATGTTGCAGCCCATAGGGTCACAAAGAGTTGGACACAGGTTGGTGACTGAACAACAATAAAAGCTATTTTTTTTGCAAGAGTTTGAAAAAATACATATATGTGGTAGAAAAACTGTTTCCTATAGCATAAGCCAAAATGGACATAATCCAAACAGCTAGGCATTATCTCAGCCATTGTCATAATCACATATGAGTATCAACAGCTGATACAAAGCTTAGATTCAACAGCTGAGTTGTCTCATTAAAAAAAAGAAATGTATTACAGGAGCCAGTTTAAAAAGGAAGTTTCATGTTCACATCTGGGAAAATTTGAGCATCAAAATAATTAAGAACTATAATGAATCACAAGTCTGTAGAAGAATAATGCAATGGTGAGTCTGTACAACGAGTAAGGTGAATTAGGAAGCAGAGAGAAGGGAAAGCTCTTACTATAGTAGGATGTTGAGTGCTGCAGTGGATGCCTCATCAGTTTGTATGTTTATCAAATCCACCACTTATATTCCATTTTTTAATTGAAATATTATTATCATCATGGTAAATATTGGATAGCAAAAGGAAAATAAAAAATTAGATGCCTAATCTAGGGCAGGGTTCTCCAAACTCTGGACCAAGGGCCAGTATCTCCTGTCAGATCAGTGGCAGCATGCACAAATCACTGCAGATGGTGGCTGCAGCCATGAAATTAAAAGACACTTGCTCCTTGGAAGAAAAGCTATGACTAACCTACAGATAACATTAAAAAGCAGAGACATTACTTTACCAACAAAGGTTGGGGTGGGGAAGATTCCCTGGAGACGGAAATGACAACCCACTCCAGTGCTTTTGGCTGGAAAATTCCATGAATGGGGGAACCTTGTACGTGAGAGTCCATGGGATCGCAAAGAGTTGGACATGACTGAGCAACTTCATTTACGTAGCAAAACATGTTGTTTCCCATAGTCATGTACGGATGTGAGAGTTGGACTATAAAAAGGCTGAGCACAGAAGAATTGATGCTTTTGAACTGTGGTGTTAGAGAAGACTCTTGAGAGTCCCTTGGACTGCAAGGAGATCCAACCAGTCAATCCTAAAGGAAATCAGTCCTGAATAGTCATTGGAAGGACACATGCCGAAGCTGAAACTCCAATACTTTGGCCATCTGATGCAAAGAACAGACTCATTGGAAAAGACCCTGATGCTGGGAAAGATTGAAGGAAGGAGGAGAAGGGGATGACAGAGGATGAGATGCTTGGATGGCATCACTGATGTGGTAGACTTGAGTTTGAGTAAGCTCCAGGATTTGGTGATGGACAGGGAAGCCTGGCGTGCTGGCTTGAGTCACCCTGAAATAATCCCCTATCCTGATCTGTGGGGAAACTGTTTTCCATGAAATGGGTCCCCACAGCCAAAAAGGTTAGGGACCACTGATCAAGGGAAATCTTTGGTAAGGAGCAAAATATTTGCATGACTCAAATTCCTTTGAATTTGGTTTCAGTAGCTTGGTGGGATTTGAATATAGTTTAGACAGTATAAAACAGACTCTGTTGAATAAATCTAGGTTGATGAAATAATTTTCATTCACTCATTTAAAAGTATTTATTGAATACTTAGATGTATCATGAGCTGTTCTAGCCACTGGATACCAGAATTTTGTCTTCTTAACACCCTTTACTTTGTAGCAAAGTCTTGGCTTACAATCAAAAAGACCTTCTCATCACCTCTTTCATCAAAAGCTTAAGAACATATTCTCTGAAAGAGGCATTGTATTGCTAAGTATGCATTCCATAATTCATTCATTGGAGAGATAAGACATAAACTTAAGACAATGTATTAATATGTGCCAATAAACTTTAAAGAAAAACAAAACAAAATCTGACAGTGTTTATAAAATAAAGTGATCCTTGTTGACTCTAACAGTGCCAACCTTGAAAACCTGCATGAAAACTGAGTATGTATATGCTGGATGGAATTTCACTCAAAGCCTCTGCATTGAATCCAGCAATGAACCCTGTGGGTGGGTTTGGTTCATAAAATGTGGCCACTTTCGAAGGCATTCACAGAGGCTTGAAGCTCTTATTACTGTCCCCGTACAACACAATCTACTTTGGAGATGGTAGGAATCATTAGTCATTCTGGCTGAAAGCTAATGTATTGGATTTAGGTGAAAATTACCATAATGCAAAGCTCTAAAAGGCAATATTCTTCCAATCAGTCTTTATGTAAATATGTGTGATGCTGATTAAACATTGAGTATAAAATCTGCTACTGCCTGAGTACAAAATTCATAGACAGGTTGGTGAGACTGTCATCAACCACCTAATGTAATTAAGCAATATAAAAAAAGTAAAAGAAGGCATATCAAGAAAGTCATAATTACATTTTGCTCTTAACTTCATTAAAGCAGCATATAGTTCCCTGATTTTCCAGGAAGGAAAGGAGTTGAGTTTTCTGCTATGTTTAATTTGTGTTCTGCCGATGACCTTTTAGTCTGTATGCTTAGTTTATCATCTCCATGTTCTCCTCTGTTTTTTTTTTTTACTAATAATTTACTAGAATACATTTATTATCTTATAAATTATACAACATTATAGTGTGATGTCTGACATTTTTGTAGTTGTATTAAGCTTTAAGGATGTATTACATCTTATGGACTGTGTGTAATGAGAAATGAAATATTCTAATACTTTTTATACATACAGGTTTAGTAAACTAAATTTCCAGACTCTTTCTAGATAGGACTAATTAATTATTAACATTGCTTGTAGCTATATCATAACCCAAATGATGGAATCATATATAGTTATGCATATGTTTATGTCTATTTATTTATGTATATATATATACACGTTTATATGTTTATACCATTTTATATAATTTAAAAATTTTAAACATTTAAAATTATTCTGTTATGCATTGTTCTTTCTTTTCTCCCTCTACTTCCTAACATACTCCAGATCTCTCCCTTACCCCAAAACCAAAGAGAAATCTTTCCTGTGTTTTACTGAATATTTATTTTTCAATCCAGCATTATGCATAATCACAGAGAAAATGATTCTCCTGTAACAGTATTTTCTGATTCTATATTCATACTCCATAGCAAATCCCATCCTTTATCACTTATATCTTCAAATTGAAAAAAAAAATAATAAAAAAGTGAATTAAACAAAAATATAGCAAAAATACTCTTTTTCGTTCAGTAGAGATTAGATTCCAAATCATAACTTCTGGAATAGGAGAAGCTCAATGACAGATTTTGTTGACTATATATATATATATATAACCCTATATACTTGTCATAAAGTAAGATTCTAATGAGTTTTACATATTTTCACAGAGATGACAAATCTCAATGCCCGAGGATATCAGCCTCATATGTAATATTTGCAGGATTATTACTTTAAGCTTTAAAGATTTTTTAAACGACATAGACATGAAGACTAAATCAAATACATTAGTTTTAGTAAAGACTTGATCGAGTGGCACAATAATACTCTTGAAATTCTGATTTCAATCTGCCCTCACTGTGTCTCCTTATGTACATTCCAGATGCCTTTATTAAATCCAAAGCTACATACTTCCTTGTCCACATCCAGTGAAAAAGAATATATGTCTTCCCTCTGCTTTCAATGATCTTTTGACTAGATGGTCCAAAGTTGGCTTGTTCTGTGTCTTATCAAAATAATCATAAGAGAATTCCCTGGCAGTCCAGTGGTTAGGACTGTATTCTGTGCTTTCAAAGCAGGAGGCGCATGGGCCATCCCTAGTCTAGGAACTAAGATCCCACATGCCACATGGGGTGGCCAAAGAAAGAAAGAAAGAAAAATCATTAGCTAGTGCAATGGAGTGCGTTGATTTATTTTGTCCCAAGTTCTTACATCCCTACAGTAAATGGCATATAACCACTTTCTCTGCTAGAGCCACATGAAGCCTGGAATGGAAACTCAAGTTGTTAGGAAAGAGAATGGGAGCATAAATCCAAAATATTTCTATGCTGTTACTGCTACGCTGCTAAGTCGCTTCAGTCGTGTCTGACTCTGTGCGACCCCAGAGATGGCAGCCCACCAGGCTCCCCCGTCCCTGGGATTGTCCAGGCAAGAACACTGGAGTGAGTTGCCATTTCCTTCTCCAATGCATGAAAATGAAAAGTCAAAGTGAAGTCGCTCAGTCGTGTCCTACTCCCAGCGACCCCATGGACTGCAGCCTACCAGGCTCCTCTGTCCATGGGATTTGCCATGCAAGTGTACTGGAGTGGAGTGCCATTGCCTTCTCCTAAAAAGCTTTATATCTTATCATAATTCAAAAAATGAAAGACATCCCAACCGCCCCCATCCCCCACCTCATCCCCAGTCCAAGTGGCTGTATTTAGGGGAAAACTGGCTATAGTGGACACTATTTAACAAGACATGTTACATGGCTATGCTCATTTATAGAAACAAAAGCACCTCTCCTTAATAAGAAAACAAGCATTCAATTCACAAATTCTTTATGTATCACACAGTGCAATGTAAACCAGGTTCAGTTCAGTTCAGTCGCTCAGTCATGTCCGACTCTTTGCAACCCCATGAATTGCAGCACGCCAGGCCTCCCTGTCCATCACCAACTCCCAGAGTTCACTCAAACTCACATCCATCGAGTCAGTGATGCCATCCAGCCATCTCATCCTCTGTCGTCACCTTCTCCTCCTGCCCCCAATCCCTCCCAGCATCAGGGTCTTTTCCAGTGAGTCAACTCTTCGCATGAGGTGGCCAAAGTACTGAAGTTTCAGCTTCAGCATCATTCCTTCCAAAGAAATCCCAGGGTTGATCTCCTTCAGAATGGACTGGTTGGATCTCCTTGCAGTCCAAGGGACTCTCAAGAGTCTTCTCCAACACCACAGTTCAAAAGCATCAATTCTTCGGCACTCAGCCTTCTTCACAGTCCAACTCTCACATCCATACATGACCACAGGAAAAACTATAGCCTTGACTGGGATAGATAAGACCTCACAGATCTTCTAAACATGTCACATTATGAATAAATAATGTAACATTAATCCAGAGAGAGAACACTTGTCTAAAGCCAAACATCTAGATGGTGACAGACTAGAACCTATTCATTCCCAGACTGATACTCCTTATATTAAGTGTCTCTTGAGAATTATTTGGAAGCAATGAATACAAGACAGAAAATCTCTTCTGCTGCAGTTGATGAGAACAAAAACACTTGTATCCTCCCTTTGTCAGTGGGAACTGGAACTTCAGATGTGAATCCTTCACATCATGGGCTTCTAGTTTGGAAATGTGTCGTTGTTTAGTCACTAAGTTGTGTCTGACTCTTTTGATATCAACATGGACTGTAGCCCACCAGGCTCCTCTGTCCATAGGATTTTCCAGGCAAGAATTCTGGAGCAGGCTGCCATTTCCTTCTCCAGGAGATCTTCCTGACCCAGGAATCAAACCCACATCTCCTGTGGCTCCTGCATTGGCAGGCAAATTCTTTACCGCTGAGCCACTACTATTTCAGTTTGGAAATAGCTCTAAGTATAAATTTCCAAATTAAGAGCATTGACTTAAAATAATGAAACCATATGTACTTTTTAAAAGAAATACAAGCAATCATTATGAAAATACATTGCTTTGTACTTAGGAATTGACTTGTGTTAGTAATCCATCCACTATACAAGCACATAATTCTTTACTTGGGGATTAACCAGTGTAAGGAGGAAAAAGGATTTTTCCAGTAAATTGCTTTATTTGTTAACTGAATATAAGTACATCACTTTGAAAAGACATGTATTATTTCAAAGCACAAAAGAACAGTTGGTTAATAAATAATTCTCTTGTGCAATGATCTCTAACCTTTCTGAAGTTGCCTGGAGATAATTTATCATAATTTGTTTGATTTTGTGATTTCCTCCAGTCTTTCTCTTGGGTCCAACTGAAATTCTACTTCTCTATGAAGCTTTAGAAAAAAAAAAAAATTTAAACTGACAGTACTCAACTTATCTGTTCTCTCCCAGATCTAAACTTTGCAAAACTTGAAACTTATGTACCACACAGCTTGGCATTTATTGTATTTTGTTGACCTCATGGGACAAAATCTTGAATCTAAAATACAATCAGAAGCTACTCTATTTTCTAGAAACTATTTCTTTCCCACCTGACAGCTCTTAGATTTTCACAGTATTTAGAACATAATATATAATGAATACATGGTGAATGACTAATGCAATCCAGAGAAAGAGAATGGTTTTGGTTTTCTTTCTTTCTTTCTTTTTTTTTTTTTGCAAAAAAGTATCCATTATTTTGTTATATTTATTAAGATTTTTTGTGACCTGAGAGAAATAAATACATCCAGTGTCACAAAAGTGGATGAGGCTTCCTTAACTAAAAAACAAACAAACAAAAACTTGAAATTGTATTTATGCATACAAATATTTGAAGCGTTTTTCAAAATTGGGCAATAAAGTGTAGAAATGTGCATAAAATATAAATGTAGATTTTAATGAATCATTTAAAACTGAACACTTGAAAAAGAACCTCCCTTGAGTAGAAACAGAGTACTGTTAGCATCCCTTCACATCACTCCTCCCCTCTCCCTAATGACTTTTAAAGCCTACTTCCTATCCTTATTTTTCTCATTATTTTCGCTACTTAAATATACATGACTGAACAGTACCAGCATGCACGGCTCTCTGCCTCCCTTGCTTCAATCAACGGTATGCTTATAAGATAAAATCATGAGTTGTGTGTAGCTAGAGTTTGTTCGTTTTTGTGGCTGTATAGAGTACCGATGGGCGACTGAACAGGAATACCAAAAGCATGGATTTACCACCATTTGCCTATTCTATAGTCATTAGACATTAGACTGGTTCCAAATTTAGACTATCATAAACATGTGACGGTCTTCTATGTGTCTCCTGGAGCATGTATACAAGCAGTTTTGTAGGTTTTCTACTTAGGACACATTTTCTCAATGGAGGCATATTTGGGTATCTCAGGCACTATAATTCTTTCCCTGCTTTTTTTCTTTTTTAAATTTTATTTTCAATTGGAGAATAATTACTTAATAATATAATGATGGTTTCTACCTACATCAACATGAATCAACCATAGGTATACATGTATCTCCTCCCCCTTGACAATAATTATTATTTTTTTTTTAATGAGCTATTCTGTGAATTGCAAAATGTCTGGCCCCTACCCACTGGATCGCAGTGTTATTATCACTACCACCATCACCCCTAGATGTGAACAGCCAAGAATGTCTCCAGGCACTTCCCTGGTGGTCCAGTGGTTAAGAGTCCATGCTTCTGCTTCAGGGGGCATGGGTTCGATCCCTGGTCTGAGAAATCTCCCATATGCAATGCAGAGTGAACAAACACAGTGCCTCCAGATACTGGCGGATGTCTTGGGGGAGAGGTGAGTGACAACTGCACCAGTTGAGAAATACTGACCTTAGGAGAATTTATATAAATACTAGCAAATATACTTTTCTAAGAGAAATTTCCTATCTTTTCTTCAACCTGAGACTCCCCGTTACTCACCCTTCTCACCGGTGCTTGCTGTGTTTGTTTCCTAGGACCGTCATAACAAATCCACAGACTGGGCAACAGAAATGTACTTTCTCAAGTTCTGGGGGCTGAAAGTCTAAGAGCAAGGCACTGAAAAGATCGACTCTCCTGAGACCTCTCTTTCCATGGCTTTCAGAGGCTCACTTTCTCACTGTGTTCTCACGTCCTTTTTTCTGTACGTGAGAATCCCTGGTTATCTCTTCCTCTTTTAAGAACACCAGTCTTATTGGATTAGAACTTCACACTTATGATCCCAAATAATCTTAATTACCTCTTTAAAGGCCCTATCTTCAAATACAGTCACATTGAGGGTCAGGGCTCAAACACAGGCATTTTGAGAAGAGCCACAGCTTAGTACATATCACTTTGTATTATCAGTGTGTCAGACTGCAATTCTGGATATGTGTCTTGTCTCCATAATGAATCACTCAGTTATGTCCACTTCTTTGCAACCCCATGGACTGTAGCCCACCAGGCTCCTGTATCCATGGAATTCTCCAGGCAAGAATACTGGAGCAGGAAGGCATTCCCTTCTCCAGGGATCATCCTAGCCCAGGGATCAGATCGACCCAGGTCTCCTGCATGGCAGACAGATTCTTTACCATCTGAGCCACTGGGGAAGCTCCTTCTATCTGTAGTAATTTTTATTTTTGTTTTCTTAATAATTAAGGAGCTTGACACTTTTTCAAATGCCAATCGCTTATGCAAATTCTTAAGTAAGTAACCTTTCTGTTTGAATCTTTTAGTCAATTGGCTTTTCTTTTAAATAGCTTTTTTTTTTTTTCCTTATTGATTTGTCAAAGTGCTCTAAACATTCCCTTTGTCAGTTATTGTCATTACAGGTATCTTCTCCCACTTTGAGGCTTTACCTTTTATTCTCTTAATTGTGTTATTGAAGAAGTAAAATTTTAGCTTAACTGTAGTTAAGTTCTTCAGTCTTTTTCATTCTGTCCCTTGATTTGTGTATGTGGCACATAGTGTGAAGTTAGAGTCAAGTTTTATTTTTTCTTTATGGACGTCAATGTGACAGATATTATTTAGTCAAAGATCATCCTGGCATGTTTTTCTGTCTTGTCTAACTTTGTCCAACTTTGTCATAAATCAAACTGAAGTAACTAAAATTACTTTGTGTCCTATTTTTTAAAAATACATAAAATTATTAAACCTTGGAATGTGAAAACTCTCTTTAACTTGCTTTGAACAGCATTCAGTACATACTTCTAAGCAGAAGTATTTTCGGCAGCATGATTAGGTGGAAATTTTGATAAATTACAAGAGATTGTCTCTCCTTTTACATGCTTAGTCTCTGAGCTCAGTGTTCTGTTTTATTTCAACAACATTGGAGAGAGATTAAATTCCTAACAATTGAAAACTGTATGGAAATTTCATTCCCAGAAGTTGGACCAAATTATTATGAGCCAACTTATATGTCATAAAAGGGCTTATTTGAGGGAGTTCATATCATGTCAGATATTAATAAAGCTATTTTTAAAAAATTTTAAGATTTAATAGGCACTGATTTTGTGTCTTGTTTTTTTTTTTTTTTTGTAACCCTCAAAGCACCTAATAAATTAGGTCATTATATTAGACTTGTTATCTGGTAGGAAACTTGTGTGCCCAAAGTTTTTTCAGCTAGTAATGTAAAGTCCAGATTCAACTCTTTTCTGCCTTAATCCAGAGTCTACATTCCTGAACAGTTATTTACAATGTATCCAGATTGATAGGAAAAAAAGAAAAAAAAAAAAAAAAACAAGAAGAAGCCTCATTAAGTATTTTGGAATATTTGAAATTTCATCACTGAGATATATTGTAATATTCCAATAATTGGAGACCAACTATTAAGAGTTTTAAGGTGCTAGATTTTGTCTCTATCTTAGAAAAAAATCAAACTTAATTGAATGACAATTCTGAAAACAAAAACAGCTCCCTTAAGACTTGAGAGTTTTCTGGCACCAATGGCATTTTAATTAAAAAACTAGAAGATTAAAAACAAAAAGCTAGAAGAGATTTCTTCATTGGATGGGATGTCTTAGTAGAAGACTTCTAAGTATTTTCTAGATTAAAGATATTGCAATTTATATTATTAAATACTATATATATATATATGTATATAATATTTTACTTGGCTTTGTGTGCATGGGATGAAGATTCCGTAAAAGAAAAATAAGTATATATCAACCTCCCATTGACTTATGATAAAGAATTCACAAATATAATTGGTAGATAATAGATTTAAACTGAAATATTTAAAAATAGCTACTATACTTGACTTAGATACTTGACAAAGATAACTTTTAAAATTTATCTCCTTATGTGCATGAGGAACTTCCCAGGTGGCTCCGTGGTAAGAATCTTCCTGCCAGCGAAGGAGATGCAGAAGACGGAGTTTTGATCCCTGGGTCAGGAAGATACCCTGGAGAAAGAAATGGCAATCCACTCCAGTGTTATTGCCTGGGAAATCCCATGGACAGAGGAGCCTGGTAGGGTACACAGTCCATGGGGTCGCAAAGAGTTGGACATGACTCAGGGACTGAGCATACAGGTGAATGAGGGATAATGGAGTTTCATTTCTCCCATTTGTGCTTTTACAAAATGTTATACTGCTTAAAATGCAAACCCAAAACCCATGCCATTAATACCATGCATAAAACTAGAAAGTTTATTTCAATAAGGCATTGACCAACTGGAGATGTTATGCAAAGTAGAATTATAATTTAAAAAGAGTACAATAACAACAAAATTAGACCCTAATAGTTTTCCTCTAATCACTAAATCCATAAAGATTACAAATATGACATTAATAAACATTTACACTCTCAAACATTTCTGAAAATTTATAATACTATATCATATTAAAATAATTACTATCTATACATTTTTCCCATATAGGTTAATCCATTAGCTGCTGATACTGTACAGAAGGATACTGATAAGATTAGGACAGACTATACTTTTATAACAAGCATCTCCTGAAACTAAGAATATTTACTGAAATGTATGACTTACACAATGCCTACTGTAGATTGGGACTTCTCTATGGGATAGCTCTCCTCTGTTCAGAAAACTAGACAATTGATTAAACTTCACATTTTTGGTTCCGTTATATGAAAACATAATCATAGCAAGTGAAGTGATAGATTCCACCAATTACAATTACATAAATTTGTTGTTGCCGTTTAGTCGCTGAGCCTTGTCTGACTCTGACATTCCATGAACTGCAGCCCGCTAGTTTTCTCTGTCCTTCTCTATCTCCCAGAGCTTGCTCCAGTTCCCGTCCATTGAGTCACTGATGCTATCTACTATCTCATCCTCTGCCACCCTCTTTACATAAATTGTGTAAATAATTCAATAGTGAAGTGAAGTCGTTCAGTCGTGTCTGACTCTTTGCGACTCCATGGACTGTAGCCTACCAGGCTCCTCCATCCATGGAATTTTCCAGGCAAGAGTACTGAAGTGGGTTGCCATTTTCTTCTCCAGGGGATCTTCACGACCCAGGGATCAAACCCAGGTCTCTCACATTGCAGGCAGACGCTTTACCATCTGAGCCAACAGGGAATATTTCAATAGTTAATGCCAAATCACGAGGATAAAAATGTTTAAAAAGGAGATTCATCTATTTCACATTAAATTGCTAGAAATATGATCAAAATCAAAGACTTTGATTACTTTGAATCAGAGAATATAATTTTCATTTGTATCTTGTGATTGAATATGAAAGGAAAACACAAGGATTTTTAAGAATTAAATTCTGTGAATTAAGGAGAAAATGATCACACGAATATCCATAAGCATCATGGATGAAATTTATTTGTAAATTCTTGGCAGTCATACTATTTAGGGTTATGGTCATAGAATTGTACTTATCCTAAATAATAATGACATCCATTAAGGTCAAAATCAGACTAAATCTCTTGTTTCATCTGGTAAAGTTCAGTTAAACTGTCATTTAGTATTTTTTTTAATTGTATCACATATTAATATTACTACTTAGGTAATAAAATATAAAAATAATTTAAATACACTTTATTTTTGTTCCATTATAGACAACTTATTAGATTTAAGGGAGACATAAAGGTGGAATGAGTTAATAATTTGAAAAATTATTTTGCTAAAGTATCATTTCAGTAAAGTTTAACAGAAAAGATAATCCATAAAATGCCAGTTCACACTCCCATTCTGGAAATCAGATCTGATGTGTTTCAGAATTTAGATTTTTCTGATTTGAGAAACAGCCAAACACTTTGAAATTTCTCCAGCAAATATAAGAAAATTCAATATAAATATAATGCATATACAACACATTGCCATATCTATGTGGGACAGTTTTTTCCAACATGAGTTTTGGTCAGGTCAAATTTGCCAATAATGAATTAAAAAAAAACAAAACAAAACTGGATTTTCTGAGATTTTTGGATTTTAGCATGATGGATACAATTTGTAGATGTGTATTAATTTGTGATTACTGTCTGTTAAATGCATAGACAATAGCAAATGCATAACTATTCTTGTTGGTTTCATAGAGTAGTGATCAATTCATGCAATTGATCAGTGAGCTGGATTGTCCTTAGTGGCGATCAACATCACTTTCATCTCCACCTTGTAAAGCTCAAGTGTAAAAGATTGTTCCGAGAAGAGTCTGGGACTACATTTCCAGAAACTCCCTTCTTCTGCCTTTGACAAACAGTCATACAACATTTAAAAGTTGCAAGGGAAAGATAATTGTTTCAACCAAGGTTTACTGAGTGGGTGAATGAATGGCAGGAGTAAATTTCTAAGTGGTTTGTTGATGAGCGCCTGAGAATCACAATCCAAGTGCTACATTCCAAAATAGGATAAGGCTCTTCCTAGACTAACACATTCACTTTCAGATGTTCAAGAGGACCCAGGGAGTTTCTCTGTGAGCTCTGGAGGACCACCCCACCCATCCCTCTGAGGCTGCAAGTGGAGACCCTGGCGATGGTTTCCCTGTAAATCTAGCTGAAATCTTTAAAACCAAAGTGACTTCTGTTTTTCTGAGTGAATCCTAAGTACACTTAATGAATAAAATATACTCAATGAAGGACCAGTTTCAAACAGTTAAAAGGACTACAATTTGTTATGTTAATTTTTAAATATATTTAAAAGCAAATAGAATGTTAATATAATAATCTCAGAATTTCTATATTTAACTTATCTAACCTATTTAAACAAGGGAATTTTCAATGAGTGTTCTTTCATGCCCACAAGGACCTTCACTGTAGACTCATGCCTCCAATTTTTTTTTAATAAAATTAATCTATTGTGGCTGAAAAAAACAAGAAATTGTTAAAATTATAAAAATGCTGCTTTTTCAAGACATTTATTATTATTATTATTTAGTAAAAAATACCCTCTTGTCATTGTCCTTTACCAATCAACCCTATTGTTTGCTGTTTGGTTGCTAAGTAGTGTCCCACTCTTTGCAGCCCCATGGACTGCAGCATGCCAAGCTCCTCTGTTCTCTCTCTTCTGGAGTTTGCTCAAATTCATCTCCATTGAGTCACTGATGCTATCTAGCCATATCTGCCTTTCCCTTCTCCTTTTGCCATCAATCTTTCCCAGCATCAGGGTCTTTTCCAATGAACCAGCTCTTCGTATCATGTGGCCAAGGTATTGGAGCTTCAGCTGCAGCTCAAAGGTCCTTCCAATGAATATTCAGGGTTGATTTCCTTTAGGACTGACTGGTGTGAGCTCCTTGCAGTCCAAGGGACTCTTCATGTTTATATATGGCAAAACCAATACAATATTGTAAAGTAAATAATAATAATGATAATAAAATCCTATATTTAAATTAAAAAAAATAATCTTCTCTAACACCATAATTTGAAAGCATGAATTCTTTTGTGCTCAGCCTTCATGAACCCTATGATGAATCCCAAATCAAAATCTTCAGTATAATTTTTAAGTTCTTTCGGGTTAACTTAGACATTAAAGAATTTTGCTGAATGACGATTGCATTATATATCTGAAATTGCTAACACAATGTTCTTTAGGGTTAACTTAGGCTTCAAAAGGGTGTTGCTGAATTTATGAAAGTGTATTTCTCTATTCCAAAATGAGAGTTTGTAAAATGAAGTGCTAATCAAAGTTAAATGCTTCCAAAGACCTCCATGTGATATTACTGCTAATTTAAGATTTATGCTACTAAATATATGCTGACTAATAAATCCGCCCTGAAATGATAACTCCACAGACTATTTGGCATGGGGACAATTATACACAGCTGCATGCAAGATGCCACTAATTGAAAAGTGGCATAACTAGTTATGTTTGGCATACTGTTAACCACCTCCTGTCAAAAAATAAAAATAAAACAAATCTACCAAATCCTCTTTTATCAATGAGTTTTGAAGAGGGGAAAAGAACTACAGCTAAAGAAAAAAAAATAAAATGGAAAAGATAAGTTCTACAGACATGTTGGAGAAAAATTACTTAACTGGGTATTTAAAGGGTTCATGGACATCATCTCTGTCTTTGTTTCATAATATAGACTGGATTCCTACCATAGGAGTGCAATCGTAACTTGAGATCAGAGACTAACAGAGATGGATGAAAAAGTCCACTCTGGGTAAATGTCACCTTACTTCAGGTAAGTGAACTCATTGGTTATTTCATGTAATCTTCAAACCCTGTTGATGAATTAAGTTTTATATAATATAATGTTAATTATATATATATGTTATATATATATATATGATGTTAATTTTCTAGAGATTATCTTTTATTTTCATTTGTTGCCAGACTTATTTTCTCACACTACTTTTATATTCCTTCACTCTTCTGCAAATTTCACTGTGATCTTTTAGAAAATAGGAAGGAGTTTCCACTGAGAAAATGTCTGGGCTGTGTTTTAGGTTTGTTTTATTTTAGATTAAGAAATAAATTACAAACTGTATTTCAATAATGTTTTGGTAGAAACTAAAACCAACTGGCAACTTTTGAAATAAATGCTAAAGAAAAAAGTATGTGCCAAATGTTTAGCTGTTAACTTCAAATGATGACCTCATTATAAATACCAAGATGACCTTTGAAACTTCAAGTCTTTTATTTAAACATCTCACAACCTATTGCATGACTATTAACTTTCTCAGACAAATCAGTAGCTTTTTCAACATCATATTATTCTGAAAAATTAAAAAAAATGGTGTAGAATATACCTTTGAGAATATACTTAACAATTATCGTAATAAATTATATTCTATATTGCAAGCAGCTGGTTTTTCTTTCAATGAGTTGATCTGTTTGAGGAAAAGGAAAGAAACAAACACAAAAAAAGTATTCTTTTATTTTGGAGTTAAATGGTAGAAAGCAAAATAAGTCCAACTAAAGTGAACCTTTTTTCAAATGCATTGAATTTATAGAACAGGCTAAGGGAGAGTTGGCTATCAGCAAGCTGTTAGGGTTTATTGTGTGTTGAACTTCACACAATTGTGAAGTTATTGTGTGTTATCGCTTTCCTAAGTTGACCTTGATGGAAACTACAACCTGAAAAACTAGAGTAGTTAAATAGAAATAATATCATGTCCAAATTAGATTTATATTATTATGTGATATTACCAAATACCAAAACTATTTTAAAAAATAATAAATACATGAGTGATTCACTTTTGCCCATAGCAAATGGTTTTTGAATTTTTCAAGGGGGCCGCCTTGTGCAGAAACTATCATTCATGGGGTTTGGCTTAGGTGAACTTATTATCCACTGGAGAACAATAGTAATGGAAAGACAGGATACTGATAAAAGATTTTATCAAGTGTTTCTGGCTGAAAATCACATTTTTCTCAAGGTTTGAGATAATAAATCTAACACATTTTGTGCTGATTGTAGGATGAAAATAATGCATGAATGTAAATTTCTGTCATCACTGAGTATCATGGCTGCTGTGAATTGACCTTTGATGATGACACTTCACTCTCAAGAAAATGTTTATTCTCTCAGTCCACTCAAATCTGTTGTTATTGTTATTTAGGTACTAAGTCATACTGGACTCTTTGTGACCCCCATAGACTGTAGCCCACCAAGCTCCTCCATCCATAGGATTTCCCAGGCAAGAACATTGGAGTGGGTTGCCATTTCCTGCCCCTGAGAATCTTCCTAACCCAGGGACTGAACCTACATCTCTGCATTGGCAGGTGGGTTTTTTACCACTAAACCACTGGGAAGCCCAGTCTTTTTTTTTTTTTTTTCTTGAAATCTTTTTGTCACTTTGCAAAAGAAACCCTTAGCTCTCCTCTTTACAAGCACTGAGTTGACATCCTCCTTTGACCCTTTTAAGGGATTTTGTTTTAAAGTTCTGGCAGTGTCAGTAGTAAAAACAGAGACAGATGACATTGACCTGTTCTAAGTTCATAAACATCAGTGATTTTTCTTTTAAATTGTTACAATATAGTTGAATAGACAAGATGGTAGCCAATTATTTAAAACTGCTTTTTTTAAAAATGAATCTTGACTAGCTCTAATGCCAAACAGAATATATTTTGATATCACCACGTGTGATAAAACTGAACTTGATGCTCTTGACCTGCTACCAATGGGACAGGTATTACTTTTTCCAGGTTTTGTGGCATCCCTGGAAGGACCAATATTCAATAAATGGCTAGTTTGAGTGAAGGCTAAATTCATGGAAAAGTCCCCTGGACTTTCTGGATGTTAAGTTGCCCCATTTCCAGTATATAATCAACTGAAATATCAGGCATATTCAAACTTTAAAATAAGCATAGATGCATATACTTTCTTCTGATAACAAACCTAGACAACATATTAAAAAGCAGAGACATTGCTCTGCCAACAAATATTCATCTGGTCAAGGCTATGGTTTTTCCAGTAGTCATGTATGGATATGAGAATTGGACTATAAAGAAAGCTGAGCACCGAAGAATTGATGCTTTTGAACTGTGGTGTTGGAGAAGACTCTTGAGAGTCCCTTGGACTGCAGGAGATCCAACCAGTCCATCCTAAAGGAGATCACTCCTGAGTGTTCCTTGGAAGGATTGATGGTGAAGTTGAAACTCCAATATTTTGGCCACCTGATGCGAAGAGTTGACTCATTGGAAAAGACTCTGATGCTGGGAAAGATTGAAGGCAGGAGGAGAAGGGGATGACAGAGGATGAAATGGTTGGATGGCATCACTGACTCAAAGGACATGAGTTTGGGTAAACGCCAGGAGTTGGTGATAGACAGGGAGGCCTGGCGTGCTGCAGTCCATGGGGTCACAAAGAGTCAGACATGACTGAGTGACTGAACTGAACTGAAAGTGCACAATAAATGTAGCTGGCAAATTTGGCCTAGGGACACAGAATGAAGCAGGGTAAAGGCTAATAGAGTTTTTCCAAAAGAACACACTATATCTAACAAGCACCCTATTCCAACTACACAAGAGAAGAGTCTAACTCTGAGCTTAGGATTAAGAGGTTAAAATCACAGTATTTTATTTAAAGGTCCTTAGAACATCCCTAGCTACACGGGCTTCTATCGCTAGACATTTTCTATGTACAATCCCTTGATGGGTAGTTCCTTTTAAAAATATATAGTTAAATTACAAGATATTGGCTACCCTCAAAGCAGTATGTTTTTCTTTTTGCAAATATAATGTTTATATTTTATTTTTAATGATGTACTAGTACAGGCTAATTGCCCTTTAGTCCTCTCTTTTGACCACTGCCTTTAGTCCTATCCATTGAGTGTCAATTATGATTTTATCACAGGCAATGGCATTCACTAGCTGATGAACTGGTATGCCCCTGTTTATCAAACTGAACTGTGAAACAAATATTGGCAAAAAAAGAAAAGAAAGAAACAAAGATAAGAAAAATAAAATGAGGATACATTGGATCATCACATAACCAAACACAGGCAGGGCAGGAATGCCACTATTGGGGAATTATGGGAACAAGAATTGGTGCGACTAGAACTCTTTCTCTGGACTGTGCTTCTCCATGTGGTTGACTGAAGTCCCAGTCTTCTTTGCTTAAGTTGTTGTGTATTTTTAACCTATGTGATTAATCTAGGAGTAGGAACTTGCATTCATCTATTATCACAATTTAGTTTTCAGAAAAAATCAAATTGCATTAAAAATGGTTGAAATGAGAAAAAAAGTATTTCTCTCTCTAGTAAACAGAAAAAAAAAAAATTCAGAAGTTGCTGATATGGGGATGGCATGATCAACTATCATTCATTAGAACCACAGATGCCTAGCAGAAGAAAGATGCTGGGTCTCCAGCTCTGAGCTGTATTTCTGCCAGCAGAATGGAAGTTCCAGAAGTACAACATGCCCCACTTTGATAGAGAATTTCAAGAAACTTCATATATCATATCTATCAGCCCTTGCAGCTACAAGGGAGCCTGAAAAGTGCCACCTTTTAGGTGGAGAGCAATGTACTGGTTATAAATTTGTGTTCTGTTGCTAGGGAACCAAAAGAGAATAGATGTGAAAACCCTGAGTGGTCTCTGAACTATGAAAACATGAATGTATGTGTTTTTTGATACATTTCTTATTCTAAAAAGTTGTAGGGAAAACGTATAATTGAATTTTTCATGGCACTTAACTGAGAAACTTGAAATAAAGGAACTCTAAGAAAGGCTCTTTTGAGAAAGCAAAACTCTGAGTTTCTTATTAGTTTTGTTTAGTTATAAAAGTTAGTCTAGAAAACATTTACATTTTAGTTACTATAAAATTTAAATCTATGTTATTTGTATTTTTTATCATGACTTCAATTTTCTGGATGTTTTCTCAAATGTCCATAGATTTTCTATTAAAAAACTGCATAAATAATTCCAAGGATCATTAATTTGTTAACTTCATATTATTTAAGGTATTAATTTATTAGAATATATCTATAGAACTTTGCATTTTTATTTAAAGTTGGGACTATATTTGAAATAGGAAGTTTATTTTACTTGCCCACTTTGTAATAATTAACAAACTGACTACAAACTCATTAATTTTTTATGGGTGGCAATTATTATATAGCACTAGAAAATTTTTGCAGAATTAGTTTTATATATGTATATATATGGGTTTCCCAGGTGGCACATTGGTAAAGAATCCACCTGTCAGCTCATAAGATACAAGAGACACTGATTCCATCCCTCGATCAGAAAGATCACCTGGAGTAGGAAAGGACAACTAGCTCTTATATTCTTGCCTGGAAAATTCCATGGACAGAGAAACCTGGTGGGCTACCATCCGTGGGGTCACAAAGAGTTGGACACAACTGAGCACACACACATACACACACACCCCACACACGAGTGTTATTATATATGTGTGTGTGTGTGTATATATATATATATATATATATATATATACATGTAACATAAGGTACAGATATACATTTTTCATGCAAAATAATTTTAGTGTATTAATTTTGAAACACAGAACAGAGTCTTCATTTTCTATAAAATTAATTGTTACTTTGGTAAGACAAAATTGTCGTTGCGTTGTCAACTACATATGAGATGGCTTAGTGGCATCACCGACTTGATGGTCATGAGTTTGAGCATTCTTTGGGAGTTGCTGATGGACAGGGAAGCCTGGTGTGCTGCAATCCATGGGGTCACAAAGAGATGGACATGACTGAGCAACTAAGATGAACTGAATATTAAGAATCTTTGACATAGGAAAGGGAGAGAGTCTAGGTTGCTGGATTCATCTGTGAACATGTGTTGAGTATAACCAGTCAACTAACACTGACACTTTGCAACCGTATTATCAGTCAGGCTAGATTCATGATGTTATTCAATAGGCATGCTGTTATTCAAAACTTATCATAATTTGGTTTATAAAATGCCTAGCTGAAATGAAAGTGAGCTACAGATGCCATTTTTCTAGAAAAAAATATATCTATCCAGAAGAAACAAGATCAATTTGAATTATTCTTAATGAAACAATGACGACCTTTAGAAATTGGACTTTCATTGCAAACCCTTATAAAATATCAGTCAGGTTCCATTTCATAATCTTACCAGGCATTGTGTCCACTGAATTAAAATGCTTTGCATGTTTTATTGTTGTTGAAGTATAATTGATTCACAAATTATATTAGTGTCAGGTGTAAAACATAGTGATTGAAAATTTATATAAGTTATACTCCATTTAAAGGTATTATAAAATATTGGCCATATTCTCCATCCTGTCCAATATATCCTTGTAGCTGGCTCATTTTATGCAAATTGGTTTATACCTCTTAATCTCCTACCCAATCTTTGATCTTCCACCTTCTCTCTCCCCACTGGCGACCACTAGTTTGTTTGTAGCAGGATAATTTACAACAGCCAAGACATGGAACCCCTTAAGTATCCATCAAGAGATGAACGGTTAAAGAAGATATATATATATATATATATATATATATATAGCAAAGCCATAAAATAATGAAATTCTGACATTTGCAGCAACACAGAGGGACCTAGAGGGTGTTCTGCTTTAGTGAAACAGATCAGATACAGACATATACTATATGTTGTATCATTTAAATCTGGAACTAAAAAATAAAGCGACCAACTGAATATAAAAAAATAGAAGTACACTGGTCCTCATTTAAGGACTGACTTACCTCTGTTCTGCCACTGTCGTAAAAACCATGCTGCAATGGCCACAATGCTTCTTTCCAGACAGAGAACTTCCTCTGCCAGGGGTCAGGGCTGTGACTGGATGACAGCTGCAGCCTTCACCCTCCCTTTGAGAACTGCCCTTGGCTAAAGAGAAAACCTGGTCCAAGGTTATCCTTTTGCTTTCAGTGGTACTATATTTGCAATGATTGGTTGACATGGCGATAGAAAGGCCAAATGTTTGGACCTTTAGTCCCATGTGGGCACAACTTAGATGGACTAGCCCAGCCTCAAACTATAACTTATGATTTCCTATGATTGCAACTGAGTGTTCTTTATCATTTAGGATTTAATTTTCTTGAAATGACAAACTAAAGCTCATTTAATATAGTAACAACTTGACATTATTTTATCATAAATGGAACAACAGACTGGTTACAAATAGGAAAAGGAGTACTTCAAGGCTGTATATTGTCACTCTGCTTATTTAACTTATATGCAGAGTACATCATGAGAAACGCTGGGCTGGAAGAAGCACAAGCTGGAATCAAAATTGCTGGGAGAAATATCAATCACTTCAGTTATGCAAATGACACCACCCTTATGGCAGAAAGTGAAGAGGAACCAAAAAGCCTCTTGATAAAAGTGAAAGTGGAGAGTGAAAAAGTTGGCTTAAAGCTCAACATTCAGAAAACAAAGATCATGGCATCCAGTCCCATCACTTCATGGGAAATAGATGGGAAAACAGTGGAAACAGTGTCAGACTTTATTTTGGGGGGCTCCAAAGATCACTGCAAATGGTGATTGCAGCCATGAAATTAAAAGACGCTTATTCCTTGGAAGACAAGTTATGACCAACCTAGATAGTATATTCAAAAGCAGAGACATTACTTTGCCGACTAAGGTCCATGTAGTCAAGGCTATGGTTTTTCCTGTGGTTGTGTATGGATGTGAGAGTTGGACTGTGAAGAAGGCTGAGTGCCAAAGAATTGATGCTTTTGAACTGTGGTGTTGGAGAAGACTCTTGAGAGTCCCTTGGACTGCAAGGAGATCCAACCAGTTAATTCTAAAGGAGATCAGTCCTGGATGTTCTTTGCAAGGACTGATGCTAAAGCTGAAACTCCAATACTTTAGGCACCTCATGTGAAGATTTGACTCATTGGAGAAGACTCTGATGCTGGGAGGGATTAGGGGCAGGAGGAGAAGGGGACGACAGAGAATGAGATGGTTGGATGGCATCCCCGACTCAATGGACATAGTCTGAGTGAACTCCAGGAGATGGTGATGGACAGGGAGGCCTGGCATGTTGGAATTCATGAGGTCACAAAGATTGGGACACGACTGAGTGACTGAAGTGAACTGAACTGTATATGTCTATTATTAACTTCATAATTTCCAGTCAAATTTGCTTTATCTTGAATACAAAAGCAAAAAGTAGATTATTATTCTCCTTTATTCTAATAAGAAATATCTATCTTCTATCCTCTATGCATTATACAAGGTGAAGTTTTCCAAGAAAATGAAAGGTTGGCTTAACATCTGAAAATAAAGCAATTGAACTTAACATATCAACAGAAACAAAGGAAAAAAGCTATTTCTATAGAGGCACAAAATAGCATTTATTAAAAGCCCTCTCCCTGCACCAATCCCCTGCCCTGACACACACACACAAGCAAACAACGAAAACATATTCTCAGTGAATAAAAATTAAAAGAACACTTTACAAAGTTTACCTACAAAAAACAAACAAACAAACAAAACCTACAAGTCTACAAAAGCTCTGTAGCTAAGATATTTAACAGAGAAATGCCGAAATCTTTCCCCTTAAGCTGGGACAGGACTAGGGTGTCTATTCTTACTATAGCTACTTCTAGGGGTTCTGCTGCTGCTGCTGCTAAGTCGCTTCAGTTGGGTCCTACTGTGCAACTCCATAGGCGGCAGCTCACCAGGCTCCCCGTCCCTGGAATTCTCCAGGCAAGAACACTGGAGTAGGTTGCATTTCTTTCCATGCATGAACGTGAAGTCGCTCAGTTGTGTCCAACTCTAAGCGACCCCATGGACTGCAGCCTACCAGGCTCCTCCATCCATGGGATTTGCCAGGCAAGAGTACTGGAGTGGGGTGCCATTGCCTTCTCCATCCAGGGGTTCTAGGCATCACAAAAATAGAAATAAAGGGCATCCTGTTTGTAAAAGAAGAAACAGCACATTTCTTAATTGTCTTTTTAGAATATTTCATGAAATCAGTAGAAAAGCAACTACAACTAATAATAGCTTTTGAAGGATATAAGATCAATATTCAAAACTGATTATATAACTACATATTTGTAACAGATCAGATTAAAAATCTAAATTCAATTTTTAAAATGCCATGTAAAATAGAACCAGATTCCGATACCCTAAGACATGCGAAGAGTTGACTCATTGGAAAAGATTCTGATGCTGGGAGAGATTGGGGGCAGGAGGAAAAGGGGACAACAGAGGATGAGATGGCTCGATGGCATCACTAACTCGATGGACGTGAGTCTGAGTGAACTCCTGGAATTGGTGATGGACAGGGAGGCTTGGCGTGCTGCGATTCATGGGGTCACGAAGAGTCGGACACGACTGAGCGACTGAACTGAACTGAACTGAAGACATTAAGCAGACAGTAGCTGTGTAAGAGCTGTGCATTGAAAACCACAAAATGTGCTGAGAGAGTTTAAGAAAACATAGTTCAGTGGAAGACATTCTGTGTTCTTGGGTCAAAAGAATCAATTGCTAAGATGAAAATTCTCAAATTAATTTGTAGATTCAACAAAATTTAAATAAATAGTCTGATAGTATTTTGTACTAAAGATTATGTGCTGTGCTTAGTTGCTCAGTCATGTCCTACTCTTTGCAACCCTATGAACTGTAGCCAATGAGGCTCCTCTGTTCATGGGATTCTCCAGGAAAGAATACCTGAGTGGGTTTCCATGCCCTCCTCCAGGGGCTAAAGATGATGAACTGACTCTAAAACTCATATAGAGATTCAATGAAGTAAAAAGAAAAGGCAGATTTTCAGGACTTATACTATCTGAATCCAAGTCTCGTTACAAGTCTACAACATTCAAGAGTATATGCATTGGTGTCAATTTAGACAGATCAATACAATTCAACACAGAAACAAAATCCAGAAAAAGACCTACACATATCTGGTTAATTGATCAATTCAGCTGGAGAAATTAACTGCTGCTGCTAAGTTGCTTCAGTCGTGTCCGACTCTGTGTAACCCCATAGACGGCAGCCCACCTGGCTCTCCCGTCCCTGGGATTCTCCAGGCAGAACACTGGAGTGGGTTGCCATTTCCTTCTCCAATGCATGAAAGTGAAAAGCGAAAGTGAAGTTGCTCAGTGAGTCCAACTCTTCACCCCATGGACTGTAGCCTACCAGGCCCCTCCGTCCATGAGATTTTCCAGGCAAGAGTACTGAAGTGGGTTGCCATTGCCTTCTCTGAGCAATTTACTAGCAATATATAAAAAAATATAGTCATTAATCCATGCTTCATACCATTTAAAAATGAATTTAAATGGATCATAGATCTTTACAAAAAGTGTATAATTGTAAAGCTTCTACAAGAAATAAAGGAAGAAAAGTGTTTTGATTCTTGAGTTCTTGTGTAACACAGAAACAAAATTCATAAAAAAAAATCATTAATCCAATTGCTTACATTTTAAACCACCTGTTCTTTAAAAGGGCTTTCCCCATGACTCAGATGGTGAAGAATCTGCCTGCAATACAGGAGACCCAGGTTTGATCCCTGGGTCAGGAAGACCCCCTGGAGAAGGGAATGGCTACCCACTCCAGTACTCTTGCCTGGAGAATTCCACAGACAGAGGAAGCTGGCAGGGGTCACAGAGTTGGATACAATATTCACTGTTAACAGAATGACATGACTGTCCTCATACCTGGAGAAAATACGTGTAAATGACATATCTGGAAAAGAATATGTGATTCTAAATACATAAAGAAAGTAAAAAAAATAATAAAACATAAATGGCAAAAAAAATGCTTATCATTCTATACTTACAGTCTTTTATTTCCTTTCCTCTCTTTTTGGTACATCAGTACCAAATGGTTTTGATTTCATATATCATAAACTCTTGGGAATTTTATCTTAGCTCTGGCGTAGCATTCTGTTAATAACGCTCATCCACCCCTTTTCTTCATTTAGCTAATTAACACTTTCTCCTCAAGTGGCAATCCATCTGTCTGTGACTCTTTCACCCAAGCTTGTTTTAGATGATTCTCTGCTGTGTTCTAATAGCATTCTCTGCATATTTCTAGCAAAATTCTTAAAGGTCAGTGTGCTTCCTTTACTGTACTTTTGGCTTCTTCAAATAGTGACCCTGAATCCCACAGCCTCTAGCAGAGGGAAAAACACAAAGGAGGCATCATTTGAATGTTTGTGCAGCTGAACTCAACTCCACTTCCTTCCCGAATTGCTCTATTCCTCAGGAGAATCAATAAAATTGATGTGTTATTTTCAACGTATGTGCATGATTAAATATCCAACTATTATATACATCTATAGGCTCTTATTTCCACAAAACCACAAGAACTGAGATTTAAAAAAATTATATAAGATATGTGAAGTAAAATGAGGCCATGTGAAGGAAGTAGAAGAAGGTGTTTTGATTACATAGGTTAAGCCACACACAAATCAGGAAACATTTTATTCTCAAATGGACTGATAAAAGAAACAGGCTAGATTTAGTGATATTTTGATGATGACATCTATCAAACATTCATGTGCAAAATTTTATTATTTTACCCATAAATTATGACATTAATTCTCAATAAGTAATTATAAATATTAAAAAGTGATACATTAAAAGCAATATAAGCATAAGTAATATAAATAATATAGTTAATGTTTAATTAAATTATAAATATTTTATAATTTATGGAAAATAATTCAGCCTATGTTCATTACTTTTGTTTTTGAAATATAAGTTATGTAATGGAAAGTATAGTGGACTAAAATACCCGTTAATTAGATCATTTTATATTAACTGTACTAATAAAAAATTAGATATTGGATCATAATTCTGGGGAGACATATCCTGGAGCTTCTGTGATCATACCTACATCTCTTCTATTTCTGATACTGTAACAACAGTGCCAGGAGAAAGTGCATTGCTGGTGACTGTTAAAGTCACATCCTTGTATTAATACTTTGAATCACAGAAATGTGTTTGTGTTATTTGAATTCCCTTGATTTGTACTGTTCAACCACAGTTTCATAAAGTAAAAATAAAACTTAAAAGTGTGATTTGACAGAAAAAAATGGTAAAGGATACCAGTATCCTAGCATTTCTGGGGGCTCCATTGGAAATGCCTCTCGAGTCCCATTGGGAAATTTGCACAAGTTTTAGGAATCAGATATGTCCTTGAAAGTCTCTTCTGTGTATTATTAACTGGAAGTGAAAGTGAAAGCCACTCAGTTGTGTCCAACTCTTTGGGACTCGAGGCCTAAGAATACTGGGGTGGGTAGCCTATCTCTTCTCCAGAGGATCTTTCTGACCCGGGAATTGAACCGGGGTCTCTGGCATTTCAGGTGGATTCTTAAAAGCACCAATACAAATCATGTTCTGTTATGCTATTTTACAACAACTCCTACTGGGCAAATGTTCTGAAGTCTTTATCATGTTTTTGTTATTGTGATCTGCTCACCTGCATGTCCTCTGATGGCCAATTTGAGCCACCGTTCTCACATAAAGTCTCCCTGCTCCTACTATACTTTCACTGAAGTACAGTTGTAGCTGAATAGCCATCATGATATTGTTGCTGCCTAAAATCTTGACTTTCTCTGCCCACCAAAGCTGAATCAAGAATACAGAGATGGAGTTTAGAGAAAATAGAAAGGTGACTTTAATTCTCAGTCTAAGGAGAGGGAACACTGTAGGCTCAGGCCACAAGAACTGTGCCACACCAATTTCCATGGGAGTTTCCAGGCAAGAGTACCGGACTGGGTTACCATTTCCTTCTCCAGGGGCTGTTCCTGACCCAGGGATCAAACTTGGGTCTTCAGCATTTAAGGCAGACACTTTACCATCTGAACCACCAGGGAACTCCCCATGGGAGTCTCAGTCAGTTCAGTTCAGTCGCTCAGTCGTATCCAACTCTTTGTGACCCCATGAATCCCAGCACGTCACACCTCCCTGTCCAACACCAATTGCCAGAGTCTACTCAAACTCATGTCCATTGAGTCGGTGATGTCATCCAGCCATCTCATCCTTTGTCATCCCCTTCTCCTCCTGCCCCCAATCCCTCCCAGCATCAGAGTCTTCTCCAATGAGTAAACACTTCGCACGAGGTGGCCAAAGTACTGGAGTTTCAGCTTTAGATCATTCCTTCCAAAGAACATCCAGGACTGATCTTTAGAATGGATTGGTTGGATCTCCTTGCAGTCCAAGGGACTCTCTAGTGTCTCCTCCAACATCACAGTTCAAAAGCATCAATTCTTTGGTGCTCAGCTTTCTTCACAGTCCAACTCTCACATCCATACATGACTACTGGAAAAACCATAACCTTGACTAGACAGACCTTTGTTGGCAAAGTAATGTCTCTGCTTTTGAATATGCTATCTAGGTTGCTCATAACTTTCCATCCAAGAAGTAAGCTTCTTTTAATTTTATGGCTGCAATCACCATCTGCAGTGATTTTGGAGCCCCCAAAAATAAAGTCTGATACTGTTTCCACTGTTTCCCCTTCTATTTCCTATGAAGTGATGGGACCAGATGCCATGATCTTCCTTTTCTGAATGTTGAGCTTGAAGCCAACTTTTTCACTCTCTTCTTTCACTTTCATCAAGAGGCTCTGTAGTTCTTCACTTTAGGTAAAGGGTGGTGCCATCTGCATATCTGAGGTTATTGATATTTCTCCTGGTAATCTTGAATCCAGCTTGTGCTTCCTCCAGCCCAGCATTTCTCATGATGTACTCTGCATATAAGTTAAGTGAGTAGGGTGACAATATACAGCCTTGACATACTCCTTTTCCTATTTGGAACCAGTCTGTTGTTCCATGTCCAGTTTTGACTGTTGCTTCCTGACCTGCATATAGGTTTCTCTAGAGGCAAGTCAGGTGGTCTGATATTCCCATCTCTTTCAGAATTTTCCACAGTTTATTGTGATCCACATAATCAAAGGCTTTGGCTTAGTCAATAAAGCAGAAATAGATGTTTTTTTCTGGAACTCTCTTGTTTTTTTGATGATCCAGTGGATGTTGGCTGTTTGATCTCTGGTTCTTCTGCCTTTTCTAAAACAGGCTGGAGCATCTAGAAGTTCATGGTTCATGTATTGCTGAAGCCTGGCTTGGAGAGTTTTGAGCATTACTTTACTAGCATGTGAGATGAGTGCAATTGTGTGTAATTTGAGCTTTCTTTGGCATTGCCTTTCTTTGGGATTGGAGTGAAAACTGACCTTTTCCAGTCCTGTGGCCACGGGTGAGTTTTCCATATTTGCTGGCATATTGAGTGCAGCACTTTCACAGCATCATCTTGCAGGATTTGAAATCGCTCAACTGGAATTCCATCATCTCCACTAGCTTTGTTCATAGTGACTTTGGGATTGGAGTGAAAACTGACCTTTTCCAGTCCTGTGGCCACGGGTGAGTTTTCCATATTTGCTGGCATATTGAGTGCAGCACTTTCACAGCATCATCTTGCAGGATTTGAAATCGCTCAACTGGAATTCCATCATCTCCACTAGCTTTGTTCATAGTGATGCTTTCTAAGGCCCATTTGACTTCACATTCAAGGATATCTGGCTCTAGGTGGAAATCTCTAGGCCAGAATACAGGAGTGGGGAGCCTTTCCCTTCTGTAGGGGATCTTCCCAACCCAGGGATCAAGCCCAGGTCTCCTGCACTGCAGGTGGATTCTTTACCAGCTGAGCCACCAGGGGAACCCATTTAACATAGAGTCAAAGGCAAAGAGGTGTGAAATGAAGCTCAGATTTAGGTGGGCAGAAAAGTAAACTTACAGATATGCAGAGTAAGGAGCTGTTAAAGAAACTGGGAATGTTCAGGGAAAGAAAAAAAAAGATTCCTTTTTTTTTTTTTTTCCCCTCCCCCTTTTCACTGCAAGGATATGAGAAGTTCACATTGGAATGACATTTTAAGGAAGCACTGATGGGAACCACCTTCCCTGGCCAGGCACAGTAGTAACCACTGGGTCCTGGTAAGGATCACAAACAAAGAAACTACCACCAACTGGAAGACTTATGGCAGAGTAGTTCTCCTGGGGTCCCTCACCCTACTGCTTTTTGCCCAGGGGCCCCTTCACAATCAAGTCTCTTGCAGGTGTGTCTCCTTAGAAAATTCATTTCTCAGTGTTATACAAAGGCCCACTCTTGGACCCTTCCAGGGTCCCCTGCCTGCATCAATATGATACTCTAATGAGATTGAGAAAACTCAGCAGAGAGTAGAGGACATGAAAGCCTGGCGTGCTGCAGTCCATGGGGTCCCAAAGAGTCAGAATGACTGAGATTCAGTGACAACAACAGGGAAGTGACTTTTCAATAAGTGTGCTTTAAGTGTGGGGATATGAAAGGATGACTATATGGTTAAATACTGTTCACTGACTCACTTCTTCATTTAAATATAAATTCAATACAAATGGCAATGATGCATGTATACCTGCTTACAATTTGTATGGCATGGTCCCCGCAGTTTTATGGAACACTCTTTGAGGAAAACCTAGTTTAATAATATTGCATTATTTCAAATCTATCTCCATTCCTTTGAGAAATAATCCCTGTATAGTAACAGGGATTTTAAACACAAGTCTTCTAAGAGAAGCAGATTAAAATGGCCTTAATTTGAAAAATTGGGATAAATGTACAAGAGAGTGACTTATAAATTTCCTTCTCTCTGGCTTTAACTGCAAATCAGTATGATACAAGACAAACTGAATACCAAACAAATGTTTTATTTATGAGTTTGTCAATAATAATAATAATAATAAAACCACACACACATACATTTAAATCTAACAAGAAACAAACTGCTTACCTCAAATGACTATGGAAGGAGAAGTTTTGAGGTTTTGAGTTTCTTAACTATATATTCAGTTTATTTCAGTTCAGTTCCGTTGCTCAATTGTGTCCGACTCTTTGTGACACCATGAATCACGGCATGCCAGGCCTCCCTGTCNCTGCCTTTAGTTGTGTGATCCCCACTCTTCCTAAACTTTGTTGCTATATTTTTCCCCTTTCCTCTTTAGTGATTCAGTTATACACATTTTTAACATAGTAAGATTATTTTTTCACAGTTAATACCACTCTATCCCAGGACTCCTGGACTTCCCAAATGATCTTTTCTTAATTCATATACAGTGAGGTTCACTCTTTGTCAGGTAAAGGTTTAAGTGTTAGTGGCTCAGTGGTGTCCCATGGACCCTTTGAGAGCCCATGGACTGTAGCCCTCCAGGCTCCTCTGTCCATGGCATTCTCTAGGCAAGAATACTGCAGTAGGATGCCATTCACTTCTCCAGGGGATCTTTCCAAATGAGCAATTCAACCTGGGTCTCCAGAATTGCAGGCAGATTCTTTACAGTCTGAGCCATCAGGGAAGCCCAAAGATCTAAGATTTTTGAGAAATGCATAGTATCATGTACCTAGCACTCCAATATCAAACAGAAGAGTTTCACTACCCAATAGAATTCTCTGTAACTCATCTAGTTAGCTCTCTCACTGTCCTCCCAAATCCCTTGTAAGCACTGATGTGTATATATTGGGTTGGCCAAAGAAGTTCATTCAGGTTTTTCTGTAATATAAAATGTGTAATATAGAAAATATTCCATATATAATATGGAAAAACCTGAATGAACTTCTTTGACCAACCCAATAGTTTCTGTGATTTTGTCTTTACAGAATTTCAAATAAATGAACTGTATATATAGCACTGTTCGTTTTGCTACTTTCACATGGCAAAATGTATTTAAGATGCGTTCATGGCTTTGTTTGGCTTGATAATTTATTCTTTTTTATTATTGAATAGTATTCCATTTTATGGCTGTCCCTAAATTTGCATATCCAGTTTATTGAAAGACATCATGATTGATTCATGGTTTTTAGTGATTATGAATAGAACCACTAGAAACCTTTGCATGCATGTGTTTTTAAATCTATTGGAAATTTCTAGGATCCAGTAATAATACTGGATCATATGGTAAGGCTGTGTGTAGCTTTGTCAAAAACTACCAAAATGTATTCCAATGTGGCCATACCTTTCATATTGCTCCCAGGGATGAATGAGTCCCTGTTGTTCTGTATATTGCTAGCAATTTGTATTGTCAGTTTTTAGATTTCCAGGCATAAGAATAACTTATTGCAATTTTCAGTTTGCCCTAATTGCAAATGATGTTGAATGTGTTTTCATGTTTATTTTCATTTGTATATTTTCTTGATGATATGCCTCTTAAAATATTTTGCCCACTTTTAGTTTTTTCTTGTATTTTACAAGTTCTTTCTGTATGTTAAATATATTTCTCTTATCAGTTATATATTTTGGAAATATTTTCTCCCAGTTTATAACCTGTTTGCTAAAATTTTAAGAATGTCTTTGACAGAGAAATTTTTCATATTAATAAACAACTTTTTTTCATTCATGGGTCATGTTTTCACTATTGTATCTAAGATTGTCTTATATAGTTTGTTTTTCTAAGCTTATCCTTTCATATACTATAATGGTCCATTTTTAGTAAACTTTTATGTAGTATGTGAAGTATATTTCTGTATTCTTTTTTTTTTTTCCTTTAGCATATGGATGTCCAGTTGTTCCAGCACCAGTTATTGAAAAGATTGTTCTTTCTCTTGCCCTTGTGCCTCTGTTAAAAATCAATCAAGTGAATATGGTTGTGTGGGCCCAACTCTGGGATCTTTATTCTGTTTTACTCTCCTGTATGTTTGTATTTCACCATACTTTATTATTTGCTATAGCTTTATGCTAAGTATTGAAATTGAATAGTGTGAATCTTTTAATTTTGTTCTTCTTTAGTTTGTACTAATTATTCTAGGTCTTCTATCTTTCCATAAAAACTGTTGAATCAGTTTGTGAGTATCTGATAAATGGTTTCCTGAGATTTTAATTGGCTTGCATTGAATCTATAGATCAATTTGGTCAGAATTGGGATCTTACCAATATCAAGTGTTATAATCCAGAAACATGGAATATATCTCCATTTGCTTAGATACTGTTTGAGTTCTTTCATCATTGTTTTATAGTTTTCCACATGCAGGTCCTGTATATATTTTGTTAGATTAATATGATTCCTTCTCTATTTCTTATGACATTTGTTATTTCCAAAAATAACAGACATATAAACATATGTTGTAATCACCTAATATATTCGTACTATTGTTTTTAAAGAAACACAGCTTTCACATCAAGTAATAACAAAATGTTTTATTTTACTGTCATCTCTTTTTCCCTTTTTTCTTTCTTTATATACATCAAAGTTTATCATGTACTTTCTTTAAAAGTTTTTTTTTTTTCCCCCATGCAGTTTCAATATGATATATCTAGGCATGGCTTATTTGCTGTGTGTCTTTCTTGGTGTTCTCTGGGCTTCCTGAATCTGTTGCTTGGTTGTCATAGTTAATTTTGAAACGCTCTTTGCCATTATTACTTCATATATTTCTTCTGCTCTATTTTCTCTTTTTTTGTATTCCGTTTACACATTATGTTCTTTTTTTATGTTGTCTCATCATTCTTGGAAGTTAGTTTTGGGTTTTCATTCTTTTATTCTTTTTGCATTTCAGACTAGTTATTCTCTGTTGCCCTACCTCCAAGACCACCGATCCTTTCTCTGCCTTTTTGAATCCATTGATGAACCTGTACAAGGCATTCTTCACCTTTGTTATAGTAGTTTTTTATTTGTAGCATTTCATTTCACTGCTTTTTGAGATAGTTTACATATTTTAGTCATCTGTTCACATGTTGTGTACCTTTTCCATTAGAAAGCTTAACATATTGGTCATGTAATGGTCATTACACATTCCCTGCCTGATCATTCGAACATACTTTTCACATCTCAGTCTGGTTTTGATGACTACTTTGTTTTTTAGAGCTATGTTGCTTTTCCTTGCCTTTGGCATGCTCTATAATTTTTTTGAAAGCGAGATATGGTTTTTATGGGGGAAGGGTGAATATTAACTTAAGAAAATAGATATTTAGAGTGAGCATTTATATTGTTCTGGCTAAGAATTGAGCTGTTTGTATTGTAAGTAGAGGTTAGTCTTTAAATCGTCTTGCGTGCTTGTTCCTGCCTCCTCGTCACTTTGGGCTTCCATCAGTACTCCTCAGAGAGCATGTCTTGCAGCTTGGTCAGCGGTAATTTTACCTGGTCTCTTTTGGTGTGTGGTTAGGTGAAGTAGAGAGGGAGTATTCTGTAATCTGATTAGATCTCAGTTTTTTAGTAAGCCTGGGTCTCCAGACTAAAACCCTTATATGTGTTTCTCAGTGGTTTAACATTTTCCCTTCCTCTTCTTTCTTTTCCTGATTGCAATGTTCTCAATCTATTTTCTTGAACCCTTGACCCCTGTTGACTATTTTTTTTTCCTCTTGTGTGATACAGAAAGCCTAGAGGTGTCTGGAGTGGGAGAAATTTCCTTTCCCCAATTGTAAAAGACACTGGTAAAGTATTTTCCCTTTGAGTGTAGACCTTTGCTATAAAAAAGTCTCTTGAGTATATTTCATAATGATTATTCTTCTCTTCCCCCTGACAGTTCACAGTAAACATCTAGCAGCTCTTCAAAACTGCTATTTAAGCGTTTCTGTCAGTTTAGGTAAGCAGATCTCTTCAGTGTTACACAATGTGCCTTTCTCTCCACTCTTCAAAGTGGTAGTTTGCTTTGCAACCTCAATTCTCTGATGGATCTTTGAAAAGTCATTGATTTTCAGGTGGCCGATACTTTCCTTCCTTTAAGTACAGAAGTGGCAACTTCCAAACTCTTTATTTTTCTTTTCCTCCTTGGTCACACAGCACAGCTATGGGATCCCAGTTCCCAACCAGGGATAGAACCTGGGCCCTTGGCCATGGAATTGTAGAATCCCAACCACTGGACTGCCAGGGAATTCCTCAAACTCTTTATATGTGGAAGCTGAAATATAAAATTAATATCCTTTTATTGAAGAGAACTTGTTTTATTTGTGTCTGCAGGAAGAGGACAGGTTGAGGGTGGATGATTTTGTTATGGTGGATAGGGTTTCAAGTACTTGTTTAAAATCACATTCAAAACTAGAATATATTTTTGTGGTAATGACATAACTGACAGTCATATTTTTAAAAAGTAACTAATTTTTTCTATATTTTCCATCAAAAAAGAACTCCATTTCTTGACAAACTTTAGTTACATTTGTTATCAGGTACTGAAGTTCAAATGAATTTTCTCTAATTTAGTACTAAGTTGGCATAAAACAAAACTTTAATGTTATTTTTTTCTTGCATCATTGATGGATTTAGTTTTTAAAGTAAATATCAAATTAAGAGATGGCTTCATATATATGAATAGGAGGATCTCTAGCTGTTAAAGATTCCATCATAGGTCCTCTGGGTAAATGCCTCATTCCCCTCTAGGCCCTTCTGATGCAATTCCATATTCAGAGTTAATGAACCATGGAAAGCCTATGTGGGAAAAATGGCAAGTTTGCAGGGGAGTGAGACAATATAATTCTTACTAAATAGTTAAGAATCAAAAAAGATAAATCTGGGATCCTTCACCGCTTATAAACTCCAGTTAGATAACCTTTGAAATTGCACAGATATTTTAAAATATTGTAGATGTTAATACAAATAACATTTTTACTAAATAAAGAATAAAGGCCTATGTTTAAATGCTTGGGCAAGAAAAGATGTCAATTCAATTACTTGGTCAGAAAATGATCAATTTTTTATTTCAACTTTATTTTCAGCTTCTCATCTCACATATTGAGTCCTAAGTAATTTTATGATTGATTCTAGGAAGCATTTGGAGAGGAAATGGCAACCTGCTCCAGTATTCTTGCTTAGTGAATCCTGTGGACAGAGGAGCCTGGTGGGCTGCTGTCCATGGGGTTGCACAGAGTTGAACACGACTGAAGCAACTTAGCATGCATGCATGCATTGGAGAAGGAAATGGCAACCCACTCCAGTGTTCTTGCCTAGAGAATCCCGTGGACAGAAGAGCCTGGTGGGCTGCTGTCCATGGGGTCATGCAGAGTTGGACACGACTGAAACAACTTAGCTTGCATGCATGCATTGGAGAAGGAAATGGCAACCCACTCCAGTATTCTTGCCTGGAGAATCCCAGGGATGGAAGAGCCTGGTAGGTTGCCGTCTATGGGGTCGCACAGAGTCGGACACGACTGAAACGACTTAGCAGCAACAGCAGCAGCAGGAAGCATTTGGCCTTCTCTGGTGGCGCAAATGATAAAGAATCTGCCTGCAATGCAGGAGAACCGGGTTTGAGCCCTGGGTTGGGAAGATCCCCTGGAGAATAAACGACAATACATTCCAGTATTCTTGCCTGGAGAATTCCATGGACAGAGGAGACTGGTGGGCTTCAGTCCATGGGGGTGCAAAGAATTGGACATAACTGAGTGATTAACACTTTGACTTTCAGGAAGCATTTAATATAAAAAAGGATTCCTGTTGTTATAAATAATTAAATAGATACAATAAATATTTCTACATAATTCACATACACATATACCTAAACACAAATGTATGTAATGTCTAAAATGTGTTAAGTTTTAATGTCCAAGCTAATGGTGACCACATGAAATGTTGAAAATTATGTTGCAGTAAGTCATGGGAGGTCATTTATTTCTGGGAAATAGTGTAAGATATTTTTAATAATACTTCACATATTTGAGATCATCCTAGCAAGGATTTTCATAAAGGATGTCCCCTCTATATTCTTCTTACAAGGGGGTAAATGTTTTCCCAAATAGGTTCAGAAAGAATATTTACAGAACAGAAATATTAAAATGACCCAGACTGCCTGCAGTCTAATATTGGAAAGACAAGTGGCTATAACATATTAGTAAAAAAAACTATAAGGAGCAAATGAATATGGATGATAAATTTTTATGTAAACTGCAAATTGCACAACAAACAGGTTTGATCAGAAGATATGGAATCAGGAGGATGATGGAGAGAAAGACAGGGAAAATAATTCTTCTTCAGATATTATGGGAAAAGTGGGAGTTAGAATTAGGAGTTAGTTTTATTACTCAAAGATAAGTGTATGAATTTCAGTTTCATGTGTGTGATTCTTGAAGAGAGGTTAGTGTGAACAAATTGCTTAGATTTGATTCCTGACCCTTCTAATTCACAGTGATATAATTTTGAAGAATGACTGTTTCCTAATCCTGAGATCATAAATATAACAGTATCTCACAATCATATGGTCATTATGATGATTAGATGATAAAATAAATGGGTTTAGGAGAGTACTCTGCACTTAATAACTGCTCAGTAGATGTTAATCTTCATTGTTACAAATTACAGCAATAATATGTGAAATGCTGATGAGAAATACATATGTGTATAGTAAAGTATGTATGCAATAGACTTTAATAAAATTATATTTTATATATGTGGAAGATATGTTAAGCATACATACATATTTTATTTTTAAAATTAACATTTATGTACAAATACTTAGATTATTGGTCTGATGTATTTCATAAAGTTGAGTCTATTCAATAGATTATGTCATTTTCAACTTGGATATTTATCATTCTATTGAGTAAAGTCATACATCTAAAGGAAAAAACAATTAAACATTTTCTGTTAAATCACCTAACACTTGAGTACCAAAATTTAGAGAACAAAAATTACTATTTCCTGATTGGGCAATGTTTAATAGGCCTAATAATACTGAGTGTTGTACTTACTTGACCAGCACATGAATATTAATTTAATCTACTTTTTGTGAAAAAGTATTCATGAATTCCATTAAGGGCATATTTTATAGAAAGATGAATAGGCTTTTATTATAATTACTCAAGTTGATCCTACTTGCAATCCAGATTAGCACATAATTATCTACTTTCTATTTCAGGTTTATTAGATTTCTTGAAACGAGGAAATCTATAAAAGAATTGCTACACTCTGGTCATTTTTCATCCCTTGCTGTAGTTTAGTAGACCACACACTCATAGACACAGATGCACACATGTGGCCACATACATGTCTATGCACTATTTCAGATTTTGAGGTAGAAACAGGTCAATTCTAGTGATACGAAGTGTTAGTAGAATGACAGCATAATTTATTACATAATCTGGGATATTCTGAAAGTGAAAGGTGGCTTCATCTGTAACTACACTACAAAGGTGCTCCATTTGTAACAACACGATACTCAGAAACTTCAACATGGCTGAAGAAACAAATTATTAAAGAATTGCAAAGGGACCTAAGAGTAAGTTTAAGCATACTCATCTGTACATATGAAAACTGCACATATTATTGACTCATATATAACTGTTCACTACAAAATCCTAAAGGTGATATCCTCATAAGAAATCTCCATCATTAAATAACAATGTGTAAGACAATGTTGTATTGACTATAATTGTGACTTCAACCCATTAGTTTTACTTCTCGATTTTGTACTCTAATACATATGTCTTCTGTTTTCTTTGTTTGAAGATCTTTCAAATATTTTAAAGAGCTACTAAATTCTCCATTAAGATAGTCATTTTAAGAAGGAAGGAAATGACCCCAGTTCTTTTAATTATTTTGATAATCTTTCCAAGTTTTTCCTTACAAAAGTGATCACAGTAGATGTGGTCTCACTTTTGCAAATGTCAGTGAGTTTGTTATATCATTTCTTCTGCTTATTATATTGTAATTTATCCACCTTAAAGCTAATGTTATTTCATATATATTTAGCTTTAGACTTTGAATGCAATTACTTAAATATGTGTGTATATCTATTTTATATGTGTGTATAGGAGGGCTATGCATTCCAGAGACTTACAGCCTGCATAATTATTTACCAAAATTGCACTGCTTATTTTTGGAAAGTAAATGGCTTACTCATTACTCTGTCGTCTGCCCTGTTCCCAGACATTATACCACTTGTGTTCATATTCCAGTACAGTTAAATTATAAAACAAACCTCTTAAACATTCAAAAATGCAGCTCAGAGACAAAGCTGACACAGTAATCATCACATAGATAACACAGCGTGAGAGGCTCTTTTGTATTAGCAACATGAAGACTCTGTGTATAACCAAAACACTTAGGCAACTCTCAAGTGAAAATGTTAAAAGTGACAAGGGAAGGTTGTTTATTCTTTTAATAGAATTATAAGATAATGAGAAAGAAACTTAGAGATACATATTGAGGAAAACAGATTGATATAAAAGAAATATCCTTAGTGCAGAAGTCATGCTTGTTACTTTATTGCCATTTTTTATTTTAATTAAGCATATTGTATATATAACATTGATTCATAGACTAATTTATATGTTGTGTAAATATATATGTTTGACAGCTATATAGTAAAATATTTGATAAGTTAAAATCACATTTCATAACAGAAAATTCTTACTCATCCACTAAAGGAACACATATTTTGTAAGAACCTGAAGATCTAATTAGCTTTTAGAATCCTGGAGTCGTATTCTCTATTAAATGGATTTATGAATTTGGGTAACTTGTTTAACTTCTCTTGGCTTATTTGCACACTTTAAATTGGAGGATTTGGACTAAATAACCTTTAACTTTCTTTCAAACTTGAATAATCTATGACTGGTTAAAAGAGATTATAAAGAGAAATTAATTTTTTTCAGACTTCAGGATGTGTAAAATCCTGAGGTTATTGCCTTTCCACCAACTTTTCTGAGTTTGCAGCCTCTTCAATCCAGAAAATGTTTGTATGGTATTATCTTTTCAAGTGGAATCCCTTGAGCTATAAGTCTATTATTCATAACTCAACTCATCTAAATCTCACTCAATAACCCATGTGGATCCTTGACACCCCCACTTAAACATTCCTAACCACATCTGACTCTATCCCCACATCCCTTGCCAAATAGAAAGCAGACACTTCAAAGACCCAATAACTCCTTTTCTGATGGCATCCTAAGAGGATTTCCTAACTGCTGTCTAGACTACTGTACTGCTTGTGCAAGAAATGGCAGTAGTTTCCTATCCACATTTCTAATATAACCTAGGGTCATGGCCTTCTGGGCATGAAACAGCCATCTATTGTTGAAAAGCTAAAGCCAAAATGCAAGACTGATTATGGCTGCCATTCATTCATTTTTTTTTTTCCAAAATCATTTATTTATTTGGCTGCTCTGGGTCTTAGTTGCAGCACATGATATCTTCACTGTGGCATGAAGAGTCTTTAGTTAAGACATGTAAACTCTTAGTTGTGGCATGTGGGATCTAGATTCCCTGACCAGGGATTGCACCCGAGCCCCATGTATTGGGAATGTGGGGTCTTAGCTACTTGACTACCAAGGAAGTCCTTACCATTCATTTATTTTTCTGCAGTTCTTCCCCCTGTCTCTTTTTGTTACACAGTCAAACTTTTCCATCATTTTAAATTGTTTGTTCTAAAATATCCCATTTTTTAAATAAATTTTCACAATCTTGAGAAAATTTTTCCACTTCTTAGTAATATCAGAAATCTGATGATTCCCCAAGATGATGGCCTTTTTGTTATGCTTCCTGGGAAAATCAGGTTGATATTCTCTACCCCACCTACAAGAAAGCACCAAAATTAAATGTTAAATAATGAAAGGGTTTTGTCTTCCCTACTTCCACCCCATTTTTACTTGCCACTTTCAAAAAGTTAGTACACTTTATTTACTCATTTTTTATTAGTTTTAGGTTTAGTGAAAAACTGAGTGGAACATACAGAATATGTCCATATCTCTACCCCCACTTCTCCCATTTCCTTGGCTGGTAACATTTTGCACTTAGTTTTTTGCATGTTGTCAAGGCTGTATATTGTCACCCTGCTTATTTAACTTACATGCAGAGTACATCATGAGAAACGTTGGACTGGAAGAAACACAAGCTGGAATCAAGATTGCTGGGAGAAATATCAATAACCTCAGATATGCAGATGACACCACCCTTGTTAGAGTGAATATGGAACAATGGACTCGTTCAGAATTGGAAAAGGAGTATATCAAGGTTGTATATTGTCACTCTGCTTATTTAACTTATATGCAGAGTACATCAGGTGAAATGCTGGGCTGGATGAAGCACAAGCTGGAATCAAGATTGCCAGGAGAAATATCAATAACCTCAGATATGCAGATGACACCACCCTTAATAACAGAAAGTGAAGAGAAACTAAAGAGCCTCTTGATGAAGGCGAAAGAAAAGCTGACTTAAAACTCAACATTCAGAAAACTAAAATCATGGCATCCGGTCCTATCACTTCATGGCAAACAGATGGGGAAACAATGGAAAGAGTGAGAGACTTTATTTTCTTAGGCTCCAAAATCACTGCAGATGGTGACTGCAGCCATAATATTAAAAGATGCTTGCTCCTTGGAAGAAAAGCTGTAACAACCTAGACAGCATATTAAAAAGCAGAGACATTACTTTGCCAGCAAAGGTCCGTCTAGTCAAACTATGGTTTCTTCAGTGGTCATGTATGGATGTGAGAGTTGGACTATAAAGAGACATGAGTGCTGAAGAATTGATGCTTTTGAACTGTGGCATTGGAGACTTTTGAGAGTCCTTTGGACAGCAAGGAGATCCAACCAGTCAATCCTAAAGGAAATCAATCTTGAATATTCATGGAAGGATTGATTCTGAAGCTGAAACTCCAATACTTTGATCACCTGATGAAAAGAGCTGACTCACTGGAAAAGACTCTGATGAAGGGATAGATTGAAGGCAGAAGGAGAAGGGGATGGCAGAGGACGAGATGGTTGGATGGCATAACTGACTTAATGGACATGAGTTTGAGCAAGCTTGGGGACATGGTGAAGGACAGGGAAGCCTGGTGTGCTGTAGTCCATGGGGTCGCAAAGAGGGGGACATGACTGAGGGAGTGAACAACAGCAACAAAGTCTTAAGTTAAAGCTTCCCAGGTGGGGTTAGTGGTGAAGAACCTGTGTGCCAATGCAGGAGACATATGAGACTGGGTTCCATCCTTGGTTGGGGAAGATCCCCTGGAGGAGGGCATGGCAACTCACTCCAGTGCTGTTGCCTGGAGAATCCCATAGACAGAGGAGTTTAGAAGGATACAGTCCACAGGGTTGCAAAGAGTCAGACACAACCGAAGGGACAGCACACAAGCTTGAGCTAATCATAAGGTTCATCATACTTTATGATATTGTACCATTTCAGTCTTACATGTTTAACTGACTTCCTGGCCATTGCTAACACCTGAGTTTATAAGCCTGGAAGAGAAACTGAAAGAATAAAAAAGTTGTGTATGTTACTCTATGTGAAATCGATGTGCTCAGTTGCTCAGTCCTGTCTGACTCTTTGAGACCCTTTGTACTGTAGCTTGCCAGGCTCCTCTGTCCATGGCATTTTCTGGCAAGAATACTGGAGTGAGTTGCCATTTCCTCCTCCAGGGGATCTTTCTGAAAGCCAGTGGGAATTTGCTTATGACATAGGGAGCTTAACTTGCAGCTCTGTGACAACCTAGAGGCTTGAGATGAGGTGGGAGACTGGAGGGAGGTTTAACAGGGAGAGGGCATATGTATACCTATGGCTGATTCTTGCTGATGTATTAAAAAAACCAACACAACATAGTAAAGCAGTTATTCTCCAATTAAAATTTTTAAAAAGGAGAGTTTTCAAATGCATCTACGTACTATTACACTAAGTAAAAGGCGCGGTTCCTAAACATTTATTCTACCCTTAGAAAGAATCTACACCTGAGTTCAGCAAACTCAAGGGCCTTTTTGCAACTTTCTTGTGTTTTTTAAAGAAAGTTTCATTGAGACACAGCCATGCATATTCAATTGCCTATTATCAAGGGTTGCTTTCACACTACAGGGGCAAAGATGATATTGTCTGTAAAGCTGAAAATATCTAGTATTTTGTCTTTTCAAAGACAAAGCTTGACAATCACTGAAATGATATAAGCTTATTTAATTATGTATTAATATTGATACTTTCCCATCAATATACAGGGAACTTCCAATGTCCTTTGTGTCTGTGTAGATGGATGTGGATGCTTTATGCTCTGATTTGTCCAAAGATTTCCTGCATGAATCTAGAGACATAAATGGAACTCATTTGCTGGTTTATCTACAACAGCTTTATTAGTATCATTCTCCAATCCACCTACATGCTGTTTGGTGGAATCTGAAGGGATCACTACAGAGATGATCAAGGTCTTCACATGTCCTCTTAAAATAACACCCCACTTGCACAAAACATAAATACCTGAAGTTCAGTACAAATAAGAATGCTGGATTTTAAATTATGTTAAAAAATAATAGTGTAAAAATAAAGTATGGCTTGAAAATAAAATAGATTTGAAAAATATAACCATATGCACATCCTGACCTTAATATCTCCTATAGATACTGGCAAGTAGAAAGAGATGAATAAATCAGAGCACCATCATTCCAACTTCATTTTTAGCGTCTGTCTGTCTATCCATTTGGCTTTTTAAAATAAAGTGCAGGCACGTATTTTAAAGCAACCCACATGATTAATAAGGGCAGCACAGTAACGAAACATAAAATGGCCCTGTCTCCTTCATCTGTTCTTCTGGTGCAGTGATTAACCTTTGAGTTTATGAGTATTTTTGCACTTGCTTCAGATAAAGTATTTTATGAGTTCTTCCCTCCCAGGCAACTTGGATTAAACTTATCAGCCCAGGAAGATAGTGACCCATAATGGCTGTTCCCTTTGAAATCTTAATCTCCCCCCTTGCTGCATTATCTGAACATTCCTTGCACAAACCAGATGGAAACATCAAGGCAGAGATAAGACAACTTGTTAAGGTCACATTCTACACCATATACATCATTCATGCTTAATTGACTTGCAGCCCCACCTAAAGACAGATTGCCATACATTATGAAGCCTGAGAATATGAGAAAGATCATTTGTGTTCCCCATTAATTCCCATTTGGAATGGCTCCTGACTTTACAAAACTTTTTGGCAGCACACTCACTGATGACGGATCACTCCTTTTCAGAGTAGAAATAGGGCAGATGTAGGGAGATTTATCTTTCAGTAAATTTCTAATGAAATAACAAAGTATGTTAGACAGACTCCAGTACCTACAACCCTACAAAAACAGCAAGTCAAAAATGCCTGACTTCACCACGAGTCTGAAATTCTGCAGACTCTCATTTAAAGGGGCACTTGCTCAGCTAGCTCCTCGCCATGGTGAAGGAATTCGGTTAGTTTCTGTGTCCTCGTTCTGACAGTCTGCACTTCATGTGCGCCATGCAGCTTCAGCATCCCATCCCCTCTCCCAAACCCAGGCTTTCCCCAGGATCATCTGATCTGAGCTAACTCAGGACCTCCTTAGCGCTAAATGGACCCTGTCAACTGTCCCTGCTCCTCCTCAACATGGATAAAGGACACCAACCAGAAAAATAAAACTGAGGAAAGAATGTCCGTGGACCTCTGCTCTCATCTGTGCTTTCTAGTGAAGTAGCGTTCTAGAAAAAAAGAAAAAAACAGACAGAGAAAGAGGCTTACAGTAGTCAGATGGGATGACTCCTAAGTCAAGTAGAGAAAAGACTTTAAAAACAGTGTTGCAGAGAATACTGCATCATCAAAAAAAAAAAAAATGAAACAAGAGAGGATTTCCTAGTGGCACATATTGTGTCTCCAGGAAGAGCTTCAGTTGAGAAAACAAAACAATACACACATTAAAAAAATTTTTTTTTATAAGCAGCAGGTCATAATAAAGGGGATGTGTGAATGAGCTAAGAGATAATTCCAAGCCAGAAATTCAGAAACTGAATACATAACAGAGGCCAGCATGAGCAGCCTATACACCAAGTGCTGGTTTCTAAGATGCTGACTTGACCTGTGTCCAGCGAATGGCAGTCATTATCATGCTTATATTCACCACACAGAATCATGCAGTTAATTTTTGTCTCATGATACATTCTAATAACTCAATCTCTTTGAAAATATCACTTTAAGAAGTTTTGTCTATAAGCAAAACAGGTCTCTAACAAAAGGATATACAAATTTAGGTTTTTAATAGAATTTCTAATTAATTGTTGGTCTCTCTGTGCTTAAAAAAAAAAAAAAAATCTAAATTCTTCTATCCAAATCATGAATCACAGAAGGAAAGTATGAAAAAAAATTCTGGGGCTAATTTTAAATACTTGGAGAATAGATACATAAACATTTGTCAAAATTGTAGTGTTTGTTTTCTTGGAAAAAAACAAAAAATTCAAGCCAATAGTTCCAAAAAGAAATCTATTGTGCCAAATGTATTCTGCTAGTATAAACATCACATACACACACCTGTTTCAATGTTTTTGTTGTTCAGTTGCTCAGTCATATCTGAATTTTTCTGACTCCATGGATTACAGTGTGCCAGGTTTCTCTGTCCATCACTACCTCCCAGAGTTTGCGCAAACTCATGTCCATTGAGTTGATGACGCCATCCAACCATCTCATCCTCTGTCACCCTCTTCTCCTCCTGCCCTCAGTCTTTCCCAGCATCAGGGTCTTTTCTAATGATTTGGCTCTTCACATCAGGTGGCCAAAGTACCGGAGCTTCAGTTTCAGCATCAGTCCTTCCAATGTGTATTCAGGGTTGATTTTCTTTAGGATTGACTGGTTTGATCTCCTTGCTATCCAAGGGATTCTCAAAAGTCTTCTCCAGCACTATAGTTCTAAAGAATCAATTCTTTGGTGCTCAGGCTTCTTATGGTCCAGCTCTACATCAGTACATGACTACTGAAAAAACCAAAGCTTTGCCTATATGGACCTTTGTCATCAAAGAGATGTCTCTGCTTCTTAATACAGTGTAAGTTTGGTTTATTATAAAACCATACTGGTCTAATGGGGAAGTTAAAAGGATAAAGACGTAGCTCTGGTTTGGAGTTTGACAGTCCTACATGGGCAGACAACAAGACTGTGTCGGTGTTGTCTGGGAAACACTCCCCTCTGGGGCTGCTACAATTTCTATCAGCTGAGTCTGGTAGAGAGCAGAATTTTATATGCCCCTGAAAGGGAAAATTCCATCAACAGACTTCAGAGTCCCCACTACTCTCTGTTTTAGAATCAGCAGGGTGATTCTTTCTTTCTTTTATCAATGTTCTCACCAATCACCATTTATATATATATATATATATATATATATATATATCTTGAAAAAAACAGGTCATTCAGATGATGGTGTCAACCATCAGACTTTATAAATCCATCTCTTCCTAAGTCTGAAATTTCTTCCTCTGTGCTCTCTGATAGCCATTCTCAGTCATCAGCAAAATCCCTTACAAACAAGAAAATGTGTCTGAAAGTTTTCTTTATCATGTGTTTTTAGTGGAACCTTGATGCTCTGAGTTCATCTTGCCTTGGAGTCCTCCATAGAAAGTTGCCTTTTCTTCTTACTCTATCCCCACTACTTCACTTGAAATAAAAATAGGAACCTTTGAAATTCATAGCATCAGGCAATAACATACTCATCTCTGCATATAGAAGTCATCCACCCATTCCCAGGACACTTCTCTTCCTTTGTGGATGTTTTACCTCCAGGATCACAGTCCCTTTTCCTTACACCATTTCTTCCAGAATACTTGGATTTCAACATCCACACTGATGAAACTTTCAGCAAATTGTTATTGTTGTTCAGTTGCTAAGTTGTATCTGACTCTGTGACTCCATGGACTGCAGCATGCCAGGCTCCTTGTCCTCCACTATCTCCCAGAGTTTGCTTAAATTTCTGTCCTTTGAGTAAGTAGGCTATCTAATCATCCCATGAATTGATCTCTCAAGTTATATTCTTGTTTCTCATCCCACAAAAAACACTCAATATCATGATGATACTCTAGTAGAAACTACTCGTAACTTTAGTCCTCCTTAAACTGAATTACAAAATCTCCACTCTCTGACAAACAATTCCATCTAGCTAGTTTACTCCATCTACTTCTTTCTGTCCAATAACCTTTGCAGCAACTAACATATGTAAAATTGCATTTCATTTGTCTCCAATATTTCACTCCTCTGGTTCCAATCATTATTCTCTCTTTTTTCCCTGAGTGAAGTCGTTCAGTCGTGTCCGACTCTTTGTGACCCCATGGACGGTAGCCTACCATGCTCCTCTTTCTATAGGATTTTCCAGGCAAGAGTACTGTAGTGGGTTGCCATTTCCTTCTCCAGGAGATCTTCCCAACCCAGAGATCGAACCCAGGTCTCCCACATTGCAGGCAGACGCTTTACCATCTGAGCTACCAGGGAAGAGCTTAGCCTAAATTCAATATTCAATCATATTAAACACTTTTTTTCTGATACCTTGAAATTCCTCTTTGTCCTGAATTTTTATTTTAACAAAATTGCAACTCTGATTTTACCCTTTTTTTTTTTTTTCTTACATTGTTCCTATACTAGTGACAAGCAATTCAGAGGGATGGAAAGCACAACTATGCTGATTGCTCTGACTTTAAATGTATAATCACTCATTGCAGGGGGTCAGATTAATGTCTCTAAATACTATACTTCTCTTATTTATTTAATTCCTAAATTATCTAAATGATTTTTACATCTTCAAAAAACTTATCTTTCTTTTCAGCTTTTCATCAATTTTCCTCTTCCATTTATGAAAGCATTTCTAGGAAGGAAACCCTTTATATTGCTAGGAAGGAAATGTTCCTCAGTTTACTAAACTTTCACCATTGCTATTCCTCAAGGCTCAATCCCTATGCCTCTGTGCTTTTCTACCTTTGGTCTCTAACCTTTTTGTTTTAGAGAACATCTATTTGCTGTAACAAATACAGAGCCAAGAAAGACCCTGATGCTGGGAAAGATTGAAGGCAGGAGGAAAAGGGGATGACAGAGGATGAGATGGTTGGATGGCATCACTCACTCAGTGGACATGAGTTTGAGCAAGCTCCAGGAGTTGGTGATAGACAGGGAGGCCTGGCGTGCTGCAGTCCATGGGATTGATAAGAGTTGGACATGACTGAGCAACTAAACTGAACTGAGCCAAGAACAATTTCCCCTTGAAATACAGACTTTTTAATCTATCTTCTATTTGATGGCAATCTCCACTTAATTGTCTAATGGTTGAGTTGACTTTTACAAATTCAAAGTTCAGATTTGCTCCTCTGCTCCAAAGCTATTCTTTTATGCCTTTTCTGTCTCAGTTTGCAGCAGCTCCTTTCTTCTAGTTGCCCAGGATTAAAACTGTGACTTAATCCATTCTTTTTTTCCTTTTTAATTACACATCCAATCAATTAGCATATTGAGTTTTTATTCAAAATACTCCCCAAATCCTCCTACGTTTGCCATCTTTAGACTATTGTTCTGTCCTTGTACACCGTGATCTTTTGCTCCATCACTTGCTATCACCTCCAAATTGATTTTTGTGTTTCTACACTTGAGAACCTTTCAGTTCACTTCAGTCACTCAGTCATGTCTGACTCTTTGTGATGCCATGAATCATAGCACGTCAGGCCTCCCTGTCCATCACCAACTCCCAGAGTTTACTCAAACTCACGCCCATCGAGTCAGTGATGCCATCCAGCCATCTCATCCTCTGTCATTCCCTTCTCCTCCTGCCCCTAGTCCCTTCCAGCATCAGGGTCTTTTCCAATGAGTCAACTCTTCACATGAGGTGGCCAAAGTATTGAAGTTTCAGCTTTAGCATCTGTCCTTCCAATGAACACCCAGGACAAGTCTCCTTTAGGATGGACTGGTTGGATCTCCTTGCACTCCAAGGGATTCGCAAGAGTTTTCTGCAACACCACAGTTCAAAAGTAACAATTCTTTGGTGCTCAGCTTTCTTACAGTCCAATTCTCACATCCATACATGATCACTGGAAAAAATCAAAGCCTTGTCTAGATGAACCTTTGTTGGTGAAGTAATGTCTCTGCCTTTGAATATGCTATTTAGGTTGGTCATAACTTTCCTTCCAAGGAGTAAGCACCTTTTAATTTCATGGCTGCAATCACTATCTACAATGATTTTGGAGCCCCCCAAAATAAAGTCTGACACTGTTTCCACTGTTTCTCCATCTATTTCTCATGAAGTGATGGGACCAGATGCCATGATCTTCGTTTTCTGAATGTTGAGCTTTAAGCAAACTTTTTCACTCTCCTCTTTCACTTTCATTAACAGGCTTTTAAGTTCCTCTTTACTTTCTGCCATAATGGTGATGTCATCTGCATATCTGAGATTATTGATATTTCTCCCAGCAATCTTGATTCCAGCTTGTGCTTCTTCCAGCCCAGCATTTCTCATGATGTACTCTGCATAGAAGTTAAATAAGCAGAGTGACAATATACAGCCTTTACATACTCCTTTTCCTATTTGGAACCAGTCTTTTGTTCCATGTCCAGTTCTGACTGTTGCTTCCTGACCTGCATATAGGTTTCTCAAGAGGCAGGTCACGTGGCCTGGTATTACCATCTCTTTCAGAATTTTCCACAGTTTATTGTGATCCACACAGTAAAAGGCTTTGGCATAGTCAATAAAGCAGAAATAGATGCTTTTTTTTTTTTTTTTCTTTTTCCTGGAACTCTCCTGCTTTTTCGAAGATCCAGTGGATGTTGCAATTTGATCTCTGGTTCCTATGCCTTTTCTAAAACAAGCTGGGACATCTGGAAGGTCATGGTGCATGTATTGCTGAAGCCTGGCTTGGAGAATTTTGAGCATTACTTTACTAACATGTGAGATGAGAGCAATTGTGCCTTAGTTTGAACATTCTTTGGCATTGCCTTTCTTTGGGATTGGAATGAAAACTGACCTTTTCCAGTCGTGTGGCCACTGCTGAGTTTTCCAAATTTGCTGGCATATTGAGTGCAGCACTTTCACAGCATCATCTTTCAGGATTTGAAACAGCTCAACTGGAATTCTGTCACCTCCACTAACTTCGTTCACAGTGATGCTTTATAAGGCCCACTTAACTTCACATTCCAGGATGTCTTCGTCTAGGTGATAGTGATCCCTCTATCGTGATTATCTGGGTCATGAAGATCTTTTTTGTACAGTTCTTCTGTGTATTCTTGCCTCCTCTTCTTAATATCTTCTGCTTCTGTTAGGTCCATACCATTTCTTTCCTTTATTGAGCCCATCTTTGCATGAAATGTTCCCTTGGTATCTCTAATTTTCTTGAAGAAACCTCTANTTTTTTGTACAGTTCTTCTATGTATTCTTGCCACCTCTTCTTAATATCTTCTGCTTCTGTTAGGTCCATACCATTTCTTTCCTTTATTGAGCCCATCTTTGCATGAAATGTTCCCTTGGTATCTCTAATTTTCTTGAAGAAACCTCTAATCTTTCCCTTTCTGTTGTTTTCTTCTATGTCTTTGCATTGATCAATGAGGAAGGCTTTCTTATCTCTACTTGCTATTCTTTGTAACTCTGCATTCAGATGCTTATATCTTTCCCTTTCTCCTTGGCTTTTTGCTTCTCTTCTTTTCACAGCTATTTGTAAAGCCTTCTCAGACAGCCATTTTGCTTTCTTGCATTTCTTTTCCAATGGGATGGCCTTGACCCCTACTCCTGTATAATGTCAAGAACCTCCATCCATAGTTCATTAGGCACTGTACCAGATCTAGAACCTTAAATCTATTTCTCACTTCCACTGTATAATCATAAGGGATTTGATTTAGGTCATACCTGAATGGTCTAGTGGTGTTGCCCACTTTCTTCAATTTAAGTCTGAATTTGGCAATAAGGAGTTCATGATCTGAGCCACAGTCAGCTCCCGGTCTTGTTTTTGTTGACTGTATAGAGCTTCTCCATCTTTGGCTGCAAAGAATATAATCAATCTGATTTCGGTGTTGACCATCCGGTGATGTCCATGTGTAGAGTCTTCTCTTGTGTTGTTGGAAGAGGGTGTTTGCTATGACCAGTCCATTCTCTTGGCAAAACTCTATTAGCCTTTGCCGTGCTTCATCCATATTCCAAGGCCAAATTTGCCTATTACTCCAGGTGTTTCTTGACTTCCTACTTTTGCATTCCACTCTCCTATAATGAAAAGGACATCTTTTTTGGATGTTAATTCTAAAAGGTCTTGTAGATCTTCATAGAACCGTTCAACTTCAGCTTCTTCAGTGTTACTGGTTGGGGCATAGGCTTGGATTACTGTGATAATAAATGATTTGCCTTGGAAATGAACAGAGGTCATTCTGTCGTTTTTGAGATTGCATCCAAGTACTGCATTTTGAACTCTTTTTTTGACCATGAGAACCTTTAGTCTAGTCTCAATATTGCATAGTCCTAGTAAGAATAGGTCAGATCCTATTGCCTCTCTTCTGGATGCTTTCCCATTGTTCTTCACATCATCCAGAAACAAAGTGAAAGTCCTTACAATGGCACAAAAAGCTTTCCAGGGTTTGAACCCAGTCCAGGTCTGACTCATATTCACTACAAACTGAATTTTGGTCTCTTGTTTGAACATGCCAGGCATTTTTCAGCCTCAAGGTCATTGCACCTGCGGTTCTCTCTGCCCATCTCCTAAACATCCACTTCCCTCACTTCCTCACCATCTCTATGTCTACAGCAATAACACTTTTTCAAAAGACTTCCTTTATTTCCTGCATAAAACTGGACCTAGCACAGCCCTTGATTTGTCTCCATAGTAGCTCATATTAATATAAGGTACTATGCATTTTATTATTCTTTAAAAGTATTTTATCTGCCTCCAACACAAATGTGAATTTCATGAGGGAAAGGATTTTAGTCTCTTGTGTTTCTTTCCATATCATGCTCCCCACCCACAGTCACACCTAGAACGGTGCCCAGTTCATAGAATATTCTCTATAACTATCATCCGAATGAATGAATAAAAATACTATTTGTCCTTCATTCACTCCATGCCCAATTTTGAGCTTCAAGAATAGAAGTAAAAGAGACAGAACATTTCAACTTAGACTTTGTGAAACGTTGACTATGGAAGATTCAACGAGTTACAGAACTCAAGTAATATATATGCCACACACATGAAGAGAAAGCCCTTTCCCACTTCTCTCCAGACCCCCCCCCACCCAGTTTATCTGGCAAACCTAAAGACTAGCATTATTTTGAAAATTTTATTTTTGATGATGAATGATTGTAACAAAATTTTCTATTTTATATTAAAGGGCAGGCTGTATGACTCTGTGGAAAAAAAAAAAAAAAAAAAACCATAAGGATATAGTGTGTGGATCCTGCAAATGACAATTTCTATGTTAGCATACACAAAACCAGAATTTTGCCATCTCAGAAACAGCTAGTAACTTTCTGAGAGATAGCTGATCTCCAACAATTCAGCCTGTGGGGGTTCATTCCAGAGTTTGAGTACAGCAGTAACTGACCCCCTATAGACATGTAAAGATAGAGTCAGTAATAATGGTTTTGCACAGTATATTAACTCACTGAAATTTCATTCATCCAGAAGTAAAGACCTCAGTTCAGAACACAAGGGACGTTATCACCGAGGGCACTTACAGAAGCTTCTCCCCAGAGGCAGGATTACTGCAGACAAGCTGACGCTGTACTTTCAGGGGCGTCGGTCACATCTAAATCTTGTTGATGTGATTTAGTTGGAAAGTTAGCTCATCTCACAACACATATTTAGTTCATGATTTAAATAATATAGAATTTTTTAGGAATTTGCTTTAAAATTATAATACATAGCTATAGTCTTAAAAATCTGTGAATAGTTTTTTCCTTAACAGAAGTATTAAAATACATAGTAAATCATGAGTCATGAGGTTACCTCCAGTTATGATATGTGTTTCACTCTTTGAGACAAGCTCTGATCATTTGTGTAGATTTGTTTTCTTATTGTATTTGTAGGCATCAAAATATTATTATGTATACGTAGCTGTTTACATATGAGCAGGAAACGAGGAACTTAGGGAAGAGAACTACTCCCATTTTTACATACCAAACACATTGACAAGAGATTTTTGTTGTTGTTGTTTGAAAGTTACAGATAGTTTGGAAAAAATATTTTTTCTTGCCCTTACTGAAAGGCGTATTGCACATCATTGTAGTATGAGGAAAACATAGTTTGTAGAGGTCTGGTTATGAGTTTTGTTTATTTGAAACACCATCCACATTTGTCCGCACTGGTGGCTCAGAGGTTAAAGCGTCTGCCTGCAGTGCAGGAGACCCGGGTTCGATCCCTGGATTGGGAAGATCCTCTGGAGAAGGAAATGGCAACCCACTCCAGTACTCTTGCCTGGAAAATTCCATGGACTGAGGAGCCTGGTGGGCTACAGTCCATGGGGTCACAAAGAGTCGGACACGACTGAGCAACTTCACAATCCACATTTAAAAATCTTTCTTAGTGGCGTTAGTGCTAAAGAACCTGCCTGCTTGTGTAGGAGACACAAGACAAAGATTCAATCCCTGGGTCACAAAGACCCCCTGGAGAAGGGAATGGCAACCCATTCCAGTATTCTTGCCTGGAGAATCCCGTGGACAGAGGAGCCTGGTGGGCTACAGTCCATGGGGCCACAAAGAGACGTGACTGGACTGAGCGATTAACACTTTCACTTCCACATTTAAAATAGGATTGTTACTATTTCAAGTGGTAAATTCCATTGTAATACCAATTCTACAATTTACTTAGGGTGATTTAAGTGATAATTTTGTGGCAGGGGTAATTTTTGAAATAATCTAAGGCTGTATTTACTGAATAAACAATTTAAGAACATCAAGATGACTGAGGCATCCTCCTTCGGAGAAAACATTTTAAAATTCAAGGTTACTTACTTTAGTAAACAAAAAGACACCTTTATAGCTAAAGTTCTTTTCTTTTTAGAAAGCATGTTTTGTGAGACAAAAGTCCTCATGAGACTGGGGACTCTGTTTTATTCATCACAGTGAGATCTGGTGACCAAGAGAGACCTTTAGTAAGAGTTTGCATCCAGGAAGGAAATTGCTATCTCTGTGTTATGTGTCTGAATGGAATGGCACTGTTCACACATCAGGCTAGGAGAGAGAAGGGTCCAAGTTAGCATGTCTATGTCACCAGGGCCACTGGTTCTATTACATCCATCCCTTTCTGAAAATGTGAACCAGATGGTCTCTGACCATGTAAGACCAGGACTCCACAACCAGGAGAAATCTTTCCTTTTGTTTGTGTCTGCAGCTAACACCTGCCTCATTACCTTTAACTCTCCTAAGAGCCTTTTGTGTGGCATTCAGGGATAAAAAGCAGAAAAAACTGATTAGGAATTGGGAAGAGGGGAATCTGCCTTTCTGCAGTTTTTCTGACAACTCCAGAGATGAGATGCTCAATCCCACTGAGGAGAGGCCAGGGTAGAGCATTTAATGCAAAAGAGAGTTTATTTATTGAGCTCCACCCTTTAGATATAAGCTGTCATTTCTTCATGGCAAGATGTCCTCTCTTCCTTTCCACTTTGCTCAAAGGAGCTGTCAGGTCAGGAAAGGGGGAAAATGAAGCAAATGCTTTTCCCTTTTCAATTTCCCAGTGGGGGAAGCCCTGTTGAAATGCCAGGCATGCCCTGCTGCTTTCTGCATCAACAGATGGCAGATGGCTCCATTCCTTGCGTTTGTTTCCCATTCAGCAAATTGCAGGTCACATCTGGTCCAGCCTCTGCTTGGTCTGAGCAGATGGGAGTTCACATTCTTATAGGTGGCTGGCTTAAAAAAAAAAAAAAAGTAAAAAAGGGAGTGCAAGAGGATAGAAATAAACGAGAAAGACAGAGAAGCCTTTAAAATGGTGACAAGAAAATCTGAACAGCTGGTGTGATTTCAGTATCAGCAAACCATTTAGCTAGACTCCAGCCAACAATGAATGGAAGAGAATCTCACTTAGAGACAGCCAAGCAGTCCAAAACAGTGAAGAGCAAACTTCCAGATGTGGCAAAGGAGATACACACTCAGTTCAATTTACCCTCCAGAGATGCTGAGCTTTCTTCTACCCTGATGTTTTATGAGTAAGTCTTAGGAAAATCACTTGTGCTTCAGAGTGTTAAAATACACTGCTACTATATTGTTCTAATTGACTCTAGCTCTGGCTGAAATTGACGAGCATTCTGCTAAATGACCATCCAGGCAAAACAGTAGACCAGAGAAGTCATGATGATGAGCTTCAGGGAAATAAGATTGTTCCTGAGTTGAATTTGTGTTGTAAAAAACAGTTCTCAGATCTGGATGTTCATGATAAATATCAGTTGTGGTTATTAGACATGCAGACAGCAGAGTCCCAGGCCAGCCACTCTGATTCAGTGGGTTTAAACCAGTTTCTAAAACTTGCGTGTGCTCAGTGTGCTCCTTGTGACCCAGTGGACGGTAGCCGACCAGGCCCCTCTGTCCATGGCGTTCTCCAGGCAAGAGTATTGGAGTGGGTTACCATATCCTCCTTCGGGGGACCTTCCTGACCCAAGGACTGAATCCCTGTCTCTTATGTCTCCTGTACTGGCAGATGGGTTCTTTACCACTAGCACCACCTGGGAAGCCTTTTCTAAAACATACTTTGCACAAAAATCACCTTATGTGTTTGTTAAACAGATTTATTAAACATGAGTTCTGGGCCTCAAGTATATCTCCTAAGACTCTGCTTCAACGGTTCTGGGAAAACAGTAATGTACATTTTTAATAAATAATCCAAAATAGTTTATAGCAATGAAATCTGAAGACCTCTGGTTTAAAAAAGGCTTTGAGGTCATGCTATATTAAAAGTCACATGGGTAGTCCAGGCGTTCAGAGAAGTTCATCGGTTTCTGACTTACAGGTTAGTGTTTGGCAATGCAGTTTATTTATTTATTTTTTAAATTAATTTTTATTTTTTTAGTTTGTTTTGCTTTACAATACTGTATTTGTTTTGCTACACATCGACATGGATCAGCCACGAGTGTACATGAACTCCCAATCCCGACCCCCACCTCCCCCCTCCCACTGCACACCATCTCTCTGGATTATCCCCGTGCCTCAGTCCCAAGCATCCTACCTAGACCGGCAATTCATTTCACTTATGATATCATACATGTTGCACTGCCATTCTTCCAAATCATCCCTCCTTCTCCCTCTTCCACAGAGTCCAAAGGCTGTTCTATACATAGGTGTCTCTTTTGCTGTCTCGCGTACAGGTTTATCATTACCATCTTTCTAAATTCCACATATATGTGTAATTATACTGTATTGGTGTTTTTCTTTCTGGGTTACTTCACTCTGTATAATCAGCTCCAGCTTCATCCACCTTATTAGAATTGATTCAAATGTATTCTTTTTAATGGCTGAGTAATACTCCATTGTGTATATGTATCACAGCTTTCTCATCCATTCATCTGCTGATGGACATCTAGGTTGCTTCCATGTCCTGGCTATTATAAATAGTGCTGCGATGAACATTGGGGTACACGTGTCTCTTTCAATTCTGGTTTCCTCAGTGTGTATGCCAAGCAGTGGGATTGCTGGATCATAAGGCAGTTCTATTTGCAATTTTTAAAGAAATCTCCACACTGTTCTCCATAGTGGCTGTACTAGTTTGCATTCCCACCAACAGTGTAAGAGGGTTCCCTTTGCTCCACACCCTCTCCAGCATTTATTGCTTGTTGACTTTTGGATCGCAGCCATTCTGACTGGTGTGAAATGGTACCTCATTGTGGTTTTGATTTGCATTTCTCTGATAATGAGTGATGTTGAGCATCTTTTCATGTGTTTGTTAGCCATTGGCGATTCGTTTCACTTATGATTATCACACATGTTACACTGCCACTCTGCCAACCCATCCCACCCTCTCCCTCTCTACAGAGTCCAAAAGGCCGTTCTATACATCTGTGTCTCTTTTTATGTCTTGCGTACAGGTTTATCATTACCATCATTCTAAATTCCATATATATGTGTAAGTATACTGTATTGGTGTTTTTCTTTCTGGCTTACTTTGCAATGCAGTTTAGAGTGTACAACATCCACCCTAATATGGGTATTTAATCATCAAAATATCACTTATTAACCCTGGTCATTTTCAGACACCATGAAATTTCCTAAAGAAGAAACAAGGGACAGGAGGGTATAATTAGTGAGTATGTTACTTCTGTGTAACAAAGGATATAGGCGTGCATATCTGTATTCATGTTTGCTCGTACAGTCAGCTGTGCCCTAACACTTGTCTTGAAAATGTGAATTTGTTCCAATGCGTTTGACATATTAGAGAGCAATCTGAGCATAACTTGAATTTCACATTTGCTTAGGCATGATTTGTCTGCAAGAAACACTAGCAAAATGCAGAAAACAGCGCCTAGCTTAACTAAGTAGGAATGTTCAAGATATGAAGGTACGTGTGCATGCAGGCATAGAGACACAAGCGTGCACACACCCCTGCAGCAACTACCAGCCACAGGCACACCGGTTCACCTCTGCCGTTATGAGCCACATCTATCTATGTCTGGCCTTAAAGCTTTCGATCCAGTTTCGCTTAACCCATCTCTGCACACTCACAACAGCTCACAAGATACAGCCCTTCAGACACAGCCAAAGACCCTCTGCTCTTTTTAATTTAATTCACTTTTTTATCAGCTTGTTTTTTCTTTCTTTCTATCAATATTTTTTTCTATTTTTATTTCTCTCTCTCTCTCTTTAGTACACGAGGTAGCAGAAATGGGAGTCCAGTGGGCAGCACATAAGAGAATGGTTGTCCTTTCCACCAGGAAGCTAGGGTCACCTTTGAGGTAATGAGCAACCTATTTCAGTACTTAGGACTTTCTTAGCTATTCAATATGTGTCATATTGTACTACTTTCCTGTAAGTTTCCTAAGTTTTTTTTTTTTTTTAACATGTTTCTATCAAAGTTTTTGAATGTTGCACTCTAATCTCATATTTAACTTAAGTCCTATGTACTTTATTTATTTATTTATTTTTGAGAGGTGGGGAGCTTCTCTGGTGGCTCAGATGGTTAAGCATCCACCTGCAATGCGAGAGACCTGGGTTTGCTCCCTGGGTGGTGAAGATACCCTGGAGAAGGAAATGGCAACCCAATCCGGTACTCTTGCCTGGTAAATTTCATGGACAGAGTAGCCTGGTAGGCTACAGTCCATGGAGTCGAAAAAAGTCAGACATGACTGAGTGCCTTCACTTCCCTTCTTCACTTTTTTTTTTTTTAGTAAACTTTCATTCCAGCAACAGTTTTAGATTAACAGAAATTATGAAAAATGTGGGGAGAGTTCCCAAATATGTCAAACCCAGTTTCACTTACAATTAACATCTTATGCTAGAATGGGCTTCCCCAGTGGCTCAGAGGTAAAGAATCAACCTGCAATGCAGAAGCGGCAGGAGATACAGGTTCCATCCCCAGGCCGGGAAGACCCCCTGGAGGAGGGCATGGCAACTCACTCCAGTCTGCTTGCCTGGAGAGTCCTCATGGCCAGAGGGACCTGGTGGGCTTCAGGCCTTAGAGTCACAGTGAGTCAGACATGACTGAAGAGACTTTGAATGTATGTATGTTAGAATGGTCCATTTGTCATATATATGTGCCAGTATTGACACATTATCATTAAATAAAGCTCACACTTCATTTTCATTTGTTTAGTTTTTCCCTAATATCTTTTTTTTTGTTTGTTTTTGACCCAAGATCCATTCCATATCACCACATTACACTTAATCCTCATGTCTCCTGAAATTTCTTGGCTTGGACAGTTTCTTAGACTTTCCTTGGGTCTTAGAACTTTAACAGTTTAGAAGCATTGCTCAGGTGTTTCGCAAAACACCTGTCAACTGAGATATACCTAATGTCCTCCTATGATAAGACCAGAGATGTGTGTTTCTGAGGGAAAACCACAGACGCCCAAAAGGTAAAGTGCCTTTCATCGTCTTATGTCAAGGATGTATGCTATCAGTGCAGTTTATGACTATACCAACCTACATCTCCTGGAGGAGGTTTGACAGGTTTTCCTGTCATAAGGCCTCTTGTTTATCCCCCGTCTCAGGCTGTGTTTACTGGAAGGATGTTATTATCTGTGGTTGTTGTTTAGTCATTAAACTGTGTCCAACTCTCTTGCGACCAATGGACTGTAGCCTGCCGGGCTCTTCTGTCCATGAGATTTTCCAGGCGAGAAGGTTGCAGTGGGTTGCTGTTTCCTTCTCCAGGGGGTCTTCTGGACCTGGGGACTGAACCCTCGTCTCCTGCATTGGCAGGCAGATTCTTTACCACCGAGCCATCTGGGAAGCCCGTTACTATATGTATCACACGTTAAGGAGTTAAACTCTCCTCCTCCTTAAGAACAAAATATCTACACAATTTATTTGGAATTTTTCTAAGCAGGAAGTTTTTCTTTTTCTCTTATCTTTCATTATGTGTTTATTCAATCACTTGTTTTTACCATTTTCTGTGTGTGTGTTTCTAGCACTTATTTTTTTTTTACTGTTTGTATTGTTTTTTATTTAAATTTATTTATTTTAATTGGAGGCTAATTACTTTACTATATTGTATTGGTTCTGCCACACATCAACATGAATCTGCCACGGGCGTACACATGTTCCCCATCCTGAAAACCCCTCCCACCTCCCTTCCCATACCATCACAATATTTTAAAGTAATTAGCCTCCAATTAAAATAAATAAATAAATTAAAAAAACAACAACATGAAAAGATGTTTTAATATTACTTTAAAATATTGTGGTGGTTTTGCTATATCAGCTGCAGGTGTACATGTGACGCCCATCCCGAACCCCCCTCCCATTTCCCTCCCCACCTCATCCCTCTGGTTGTCCCAGTGCCCTGCTTCATGCATCACACTTGGACTGGTCATCCATTTCACCTACTTTTTTTTTTACTTTCCAGTATTAGAGACACTCCAGGCTCCTCTTGTATGCTGCATCGCTAGTCTTAGAATTGGTCATTTCTCCAAGGAGACCTGGTTCTTCTTACTGGAGAACAGTATTGAAAGCCAACACTAGGTTCTCGCTGTGTTGTTGCCAGAGGGCATCCTTGTTTGTAGGGCCTCTCAGCTGAGATGCCATGAAAATTATCTGTCTATATTAACTTGTATGTATGCACATGCCTACAAACATGCCTAAGTGTAAAGCTCTGTGTTGATACAAAGCAAAACGAGAATCGGTACTGATCCTTCGAACCGTAAAATATTATCACATGAGTCATTTTAGCCTCCTTCCCTTCCTTATCTGTAACTTGCCAGTACATCAGTGGGACATCTGGATCCTACCATCTGCCTTTCACTTACTGAATTGTTTGTTTTCAACCTACATGAATGGTAGTATCAGATCTGTTAACCCATACACGGGAAATCATTTTATTGAGTACAATCTTAATGTCTAGTATTTTTTGTCTCTACTCTTCCAAACTTCACTTATTTTGCAGGTTAGCAACTTCAATGAACTTATTTTATACATTTGTAATACACTCTATTACATTACATTATACATTGTAATGTTGGGGGCTTCTGAGGTGGTTCTAGTGGTAAAGAACATGCCTGCCAATGCAGGAGACAGAAGAGATGCGCGTTCAATCCCTGGGTTGGGAAGATCCCGTGGGGACGGGCCTCTAGTATTCCTATCTCCAGAATCACATGGACAGAGAAGCCTTGCAGGCTACGGTCCACAAGGTTGCAAATAGCTGGATATTCCTGAAGCATCTTAGCATGCACACATGCAATATGGGTAAGTTATTTTAGCATATCCCATCTTTAATTTTGAACACTGAATCTACTAAATGTTTTCTGTAAATTTATGTGAACTTCACTCTACGTGATGTCAGGTTCTATGGATTTTGACAAATGCGTACTGTTATATACCTTTAATTACAGTATCACATTTAGTTTTACTGTCCTAACAAATCCTGTGTTCACCTATTCAATACTCCTCTGTGCCCCTCGAGCTCCTAGGAACTGCTGGTATTTTTTTAATAGCTATAAGTTTTCCCTTTCTAAAATGTTATATAATTAAAATCATATATTGTATAACATTTCAGATGGACTTCTAACATGAAGCAATACACCATTAGGATGAATCTGTGTGTTTATGTGGCTTGATAGCTCACATGTTAATGTTCAATCCCTGGGTTGGGAAGATCCCGTGGGGACGGGCCTCTAGTATTCCTATCTCCAGAATCACATGGACAGAGAAGCCTTGCAGGCTATGGTCCACAAGGTTGCAAATAGCTGGATATTCCTGAAGCATCTTAGCATGCACACATGCAATATGGGTAAGTTATTTTAGCATATCCCATCTTTAATTTTGAACACTGAATCTACTAAATGTTTTCTGTAAATTTATGTGAACTTCACTCTACGTGATGTCAGGTTCTATGGATTTTGACAAATGCGTACTGTTATATACCTTTAATTACAGTATCACATTTAGTTTTACTGTCCTAACAAATCCTGTGTTCACCTATTCAATACTCCTCTGTGCCCCTCGAGCTCCTAGGAACTGCTGGTATTTTTTTAATAGCTATAAGTTTTCCCTTTCTAAAATGTTATATAATTAAAATCATATATTGTATAACATTTCAGATGGACTTCTAACATGAAGCAATACACCATTAGGATGAATCTGTGTGTTTATGTGGCTTGATAGCTCACATGTTAAAATAACTGATATTATCCACAGGGATGTTTCAGTTCTTTATTTGTTAATTCTAGGGCAAGCTAGTTGCTTCCTTTTTTTTGGCAATTATGAATTAAACTCTATAAACACGCGTTTCTGTGTGTGCGTGTGTGTGTGTGTGTGAGCGCGTGCGTGCGTGCACACGCGTAGCTGCACTCAGTCACTAAGTCGTTTTTGACTCTTTGCAATCCCTGGACTGTAGCCCGCCAGGTTCCTCTGTCCATGGAATTTTCCAGGCAAGAATACTGGAGCAGGTTCCCATTTCCTTCTTCAGAGGATCTTGACCCAGGGATTGAACTTACATCTCCTGAGTCTCCTGCATGGTAGGCGGATTCTTCTACCACTGAGCTACCACATGCAGGAAGATAAATTAGTTTAATAATAAAAGCATAAGTACTGGATCACAAGACAAGACTTTGTAAGAAACTATAACATAATCTTTTAAAATGAGAGTATAATTCAGAATTTTAACAAGTAATAGATGAGAGCTTCCAGCTGTTTTTCCTCCATGCCAGGACCTGGTACTCTTAGGGCTGTTTTTGTTGCTGTTATTGTTTTTCTTCCTTTTTCTTTTAGGGGCTTCTTTGATGGCTCAGATGGTAAAGAATATGCCTGTGATGTAAGAATCCCGGGTTCAGTCTCTGGGTCTGATCCCTGGGTTGGGAAGGTCTCGTGGATCAGGGAATGGCAACCCATTCCAGTATTCTCACCTGGAGAATTCCACGGACAGAGGAGCCTGGCAGGCTACAGTCCAAGGGGCTGCAATGGTTGCACATGACAGAGAGACTGTCACGTTCACTTTAAATAGATGATAATCATATCTTACTGATTTTTTGTTATTCCCTAATGAAAAGACATGTTAAATGTCTTTTCCTATACTTATTTTCCATCTGAATGTTTTCTTTGGTGAAGTATCTGTTCAGATAATTTGCTCATCCTTAAAATGAGTTATTTTCATATGATGGCTTTTAGGAGTTATTTGTGTACTTCAGACACTAAAACCTTATCAGATGTTTGTTTTGAAAAATCTTCCCAGTCTATTTTTTTTTTTAATTTTAGCGACGTCTTTTACATAGTCAAAAGTTTTAATTTTAATAAAGCCCTACTCAGTAATATTTATTTCATGGAATGTGATTTTGATATTCTTTCTAAACACTCATTAAGACAATGTTATTAACATTTTATCTTATTTTATCTGCTAGAAATCTTATAGTATTTCATTTTACATTTAATTTGATGATTAATTTTGAATATATTTTTGCAAAAGTGAAAGTGCTGTGTCTAGATTCATTATTTGCATTCTACATTCAATTGTTCCATCACCATTTGCTGAAAAGAATATCCTTGCCACATTATATTGACTTGATCCTTTATCAAATATCAGTGCCTTCCATTTGTATGGGTTTATTTGTAGGCTCTCCATTTTGTTTCACAAATGCATTTGTGTGTTCTTTCGTCCAAACCACACTGTCTTGAACACTATAGTTTTATAAATTGGGTAATGTCAGTCCAACTCTGTTCTACTTTTTCACACTAATGTTTGCTATTCTGATTCTTTGGCTTTTTATACAAACATTATAATCAGTTTGCTGATATCCACAAAATAAATAGCTAGCTCAGGTTTGGATCAGGATTGAAATGAAACCATGGATCAATTTGGGAAGAGTTAACATCTAAACCACACTGACTTTGAATACAGAATATCTCTCTAAGACCACTAAAAATACAAAATGCAACTTAAGAACACAGAATATCTTTTTATTTATTGGATAAATTTGATTTCCTTCATCAGAGTTTTATAATTTTCCACATATAGACCCTTAAAACAATTTGTTAGATTTATACTCAAGCATTTTGCATTTTTGATATTAATGTTGTTCTGCTTTTTCAAATTTTAAATTCTAATTGTTCATTGCTATCATAAGGGAAGAAGAAACTTTTGTATATTAAATTTATATCCTGATAACTTGATATATTTGCTTATACATTCCAGGAGTTTTTTCCTGTTATTTCTTTGAGACTTTCCACAGACCATCACGCATTCAGGGAACAAAACAAGTTTTATTTCTGCCTTACCTATTTGTATACCTTTTCTTTCCTTTTCTATTTTTCTTCATAGTCTTATCATATTCTTTTCACATATATTTTGACATTCATTTTAGTTGAATAACATTAAAGTAATAATGTTTTCTTCTAGATCAGGCACAATTACCATTAGGACATGCTTCTATTTTTCCTAATAACTTCCTTGTTCTGAAATCTACTTCAGTTCAGTTCAGTTCAGTTGGTCAATCATGTCTGACTCTTTGCGACCCCATGAATCGCAGCAAGCCAGGCCTCCCTGTCCATCACCAACTCCCGGAGTTCACTCAGACTCATGTCCATCGAGTCAGTGATGCCATCCAGCCATCTCATCCTCTGTCGTCACCTTCTCCTCCTGCTCCCAGTCCCTCCCAGCATCAGACTCTTTTCCAATGAGTCAACTCTTCTCATGAGGTGGCCAAAGTACTGGAGCTTCCAGCTTCAGCATCATTCCTTCCAAAGAAATCCCAGGGCTGATCTCCTTCAGAATTGACTGGTTGGATCTCCTTGCACTCCAAGGGACTCTCAGGAGTCTTTTCCAACACCACAGTTCAAAAGCATCAATTCTTCGGCGCTCAGCCTTCTTCACAGTCCAACTCTCACATCCATACATGACCACAGGAAAAACCATAGCCTTGACTAGACGGACCTTAGTGGGCGAAGTAATGTCTCTGCTTTTGAATATGCTATCTAGGTTGGTCATAACTTTACTTCCAAGGATTAAGCGTCTTTTAATTTCATTGCTGCAGTCACCATCTGCAGTGATTTTGGAGCCCCCCAAAATAAAGTCTGACACTGTTTCCACATCTATTTCCCTTGAAATGATGGGACCGGATGCCATGATCTTAGTTTTCTGAGTGTTGAGCTTTAAGCCAGCTTTTTCACTCTCCACTTTCACTTTCATCAAGAGGTTTTTTAGTTCCTCTTCACTTTCTGCCATAACGGTGGTGTCATCTGCATATGTGAGGTTATTGATATTTCTCCCGGCAATCTTGATTCCAGCTTGTGTTTCTTCCAGTCCAGCATTTCTCATGATGTACTCTGCATATAAGTTAAATAAGCAGGGTGACAATATACAGCCTTTATATACTCCTTTTCCTATTTGGAACCAGTCTGTTGTTCCATGTCCAGTTCTAACTGTTGCTTCCTGACCTGCATACAGACTTCTCAAGAGGTAGTCAGGTGGTCTGGTATTCCCATCACTTTCAGAATTTTCCAGTTTATTGTGATCCACACAGTCAAAGGCTTTGGCATAGTCAATAAAGCAGAAATAGATGTTTTTCTGGAACTCTCTTGCTTTTTCCATGATCCAGAAGATATTGGCAATTTGATCTCTGGTTCCTCTGCCTTTTCTAAAACCAGCTTGAACATCAGGAAGTTCACGGTTCACATATTGCTGAAGCCTGGCTTGGAGAATTTTAAGCATTACATTGCTAGCATGTGTTATCTGCTTTTTCTGAAATTATTATAGCTGTTCTTATTAAAATTTAACTGCTGTTATCATGATATACCTTTTTCCATTAAAAAATTCAGAATCTTTATATTTTAAGTAGTTACTTATAGACAGCAACATATAACTATCTTGCTTTAATATTATTGTTGCTTATTAATGAGTAATATTATTTTTGTAGGCTACTATATTATTTTATGTACTGAAAACTCTGCTTTTCGATTTTTGAATCTAGACAATTCACATTTAAAGTGATGATTTAGAAACTAATATTTATGAAGTAAATGTTTTCTGTTTGTTGTATCTGTTTCTCCTCCCCATTTCCTGTGTTCTGTGGCTTTCATTGCAAATTTTAAGTGATTCCATGTTATTTCCCCTTGTATCACATCACAATACTTTTTAAAACAAACAACGCTTTCTATAGAACATGCAGTGTACCTTATCAACTAGTCTAGAGCCACTCTGAAATAACATTATGCTGTATTTACACATAGTACGAGCCTTAGAGTATTCCTAATTCCTTCCTCCTATTATAAGATGGCTGTGATTCATCTGTTATCCTTATGCTAAAATTGTAACAAACTTAGGTAGATGGCTTTACTACTAAAGCGTAAGATATTAAAATTTCCTTTCCTTAAATCAGTGTTATATGTTGATATGTAAGATCTTCAGAGGAGCAATGTAAATAGGGCAGCTATCATACACAAAAAATAAACTCGAAATGGATTAAAAATCTATATGTAAGACCAAACATACCTCAACATAGTAAAAGCTATATGTAACAAACCCACCACAAACATTTACCTCAATGGTGAAAAATTGAAAGCATTTCCCCTAAAGTCAGGAATAAAACAAGGGTGCCACTCTCACCACTACTATTCAACATAGTTCTGGAAATTTTGGCCACAGCAATCAGAGCAGAAAAAGAAATAAAAGATATCCAAATTGGAAAAGAAGAAGTAAAACTCTCACTGTTTACACATGACACAATCCTCTACATAGAAAACCCTAAAGACTCCACCAGAAAATTTCTAGAGCTAATCAATGAATATAGTAAAGTGACAGGATATAAAATCAACACACAGAAATCCCTTGCATTCCTATACACTAATAATGAGAAAATAGAAAGAGAAATTAAGGAAACAATTCCATTCACCATTGCAACGAAAAGAATGAAATACTTAGGAATATATCTACCTAAAGAAACAGAAGATTTATATATAGAAAAATATAAAACACTGGTGAATGAAATAAAAGAGGACACTAATAGATGGAGATATACACCATGTTCATGGATCAGAAGACTCTATATAGTGAAAATGAGTATACTACCCGAAGCAATCTATAGAGTCAATGCAATTCCTATCAAGCTACCAACGACATTTTTCACAGAGCTAGAACAAATAATTTCACAATTTATATGGAAATACAAAACACCTCGAATAGCCAAAGCAATCTTGAGAAAGAAGAACAGAATTGGAGGAATCAACCTGCCTGACTTCAGGCTCTACTACAAAGCCACAGTCATCAAGACAGTATGGTACTGGCACAAGGACAGAAATACAGATCAATGGAACAAAATAGAAAGCCCAGAGATAAATCCACAAACCTATGGACACCTTATCTTTGACAAAGGAGGCAAGAATATACAATGGAGAAAAGACAGTCTCTTTAACAAGTCATGATGGGAAAACTGGTCAACCACTTGTAAAAGAATGAAATTAGATCACTTTCTAACACCATACACAAAAATAAACTCAAAATGGATTAAAGATCTAAATGTAAGACAAGAAACTATAAAACTCTTAGAGGAGAACATAGGCAAAACACTCTCTGACATAAATCACAGCAGGATCCTCTATGATCCACCTCCCAGAATACTGGAAATAAAAGCAAAAATAAACAAATGGGATCTAATTAATAATATACAATGGAGAAAAGACAGTCTCTTTAACAAGTCATGATGGGAAAACTGGTCAACCACTTGTAAAAGAATGAAACTAGAACACTTTCTAACACCATACATAAAAATAAATTCAAAATGTATTAAAGATCTAAACTTAAGACCAGAAACTATAAAACTCCTAGAGGAAAACATAGGCAAAACACTCTCCAACATACATCACAGCAGGATCCTCTATGACTCACCTCCCGGATTATTGGAAATAAAAGCAAAAATAAACAAATGGGACCTAATTAAACTTAAAAGCTTCTGCACAACAAAGGAAACTATAAGCAAGGTGAAAAGACAGACTTCAGAATGGGAGAAAATAATACCAAATGAAGCAACTTACAAAGAATTAATCTAAAAAATATACAAGCAACTCCTGCAGCTCAATTCCAGAAAAATAAACGACTCAATCAAAAAATGGGCCAAAGAACTAAACAGACATTTCTCCAAAGAAGACATACAGACGGCTAACAAACACATAAAAAGATGTTCAACATCACTCATTATCAGAGAAATGCAAATCAAAACCACAATAAGGTAACATTTCACGCCAGTCAGAATGGCTGCTATCCAAAAGTCTACAAGCAATAAATGCTGGAGAGGGTGTAGAGAAGAGGGAACCCTCTTACACTGTTGGTGGGAATGAAAACTAGCACAGCCACTATGGAGAACAGTGTGGAGATTCCTTAAAAAACTGCAAATAGAACTGCCATCAGTTCAGTTCAGTTCAGTCGCCCAGTCATGTCCGACTCTTTGCGACCCCATGAATCACAGTACGCCAGGCCTCCCTGTCCATCACCAACTCCCGGAGTTCACTCAGACTCACGTCCATTGAGTCCATGATGCCATCCAGCCATCTCATCGTCGGTCGTCCCTTTCTCATCCTGCCCCCAATCCCTCCCAGCATCAGGGTCTTTTCCAATGAGTCAACTCTTCTCATAAGGTGGCCAAAGTAGTGGAGCTTCAGTTTTAGCATCATTCCTTCCAAAGAAATCCCAGGGTTGATCTCCCTCAGAATGGGCTGGTTGGATCTCCTTGCAGTCCAAGGGACTCTCAAGAGTCTTCTCCAACACCACAGTTCAAAAGCATCAATTCTTCTGCGCTCAGCCTTCAACCATAGAACTGCCATACAACNCATGAGGTGGCCAAAGTAGTGGAGCTTCAGTTTTAGCATCATTCCTTCCAAAGAAATCCCAGGGTTGATCTCCCTCAGAATGGGCTGGTTGGATCTCCTTGCAGTCCAAGGGACTCTCAAGAGTCTTCTCCAACACCACAGTTCAAAAGCATCAATTCTTCTGCGCTCAGCCTTCAACCATAGAACTGCCATACAACCCAGCAATCCCACTGCTGGGCATACACACAAAGGAAACCAGAACTGAAAGAGACACATGTACCCCAATGTTCATCACAGCACTGTTTATAATAGCCAGGATATGGAAGCAACCTAGATGTCCATCAGCAGATGAATGGATAAGAAAGCTGTGGTGCATATACACAGTGGAGTATTACTCAGCCATTAAAAAGAATACATTTGAATCAGTTCTAATGAGGTGGATGAAACTGGAGCTGATTATACAGAGTGAAGTAGCCAGAAAGAAAAACATCAATACAGTATACTAACACATATATATGGAATTTAGAAAGATAGTAACAATAACCCTGTATGAGAGAGAACAAAAGAGACACAGATGTATAGAACACTCTTTTGGACTCTGTGGGAGAGGGCAAGGGTGGGATGATTTGGGAGAATGGCATTGAAACACGTATAATATCATATGTGAAATGAATTGCCAGTCCAGGTTCGATGCATGATACAGGATGCTCAGGGCTGGTGCACTTGAATGACCCAGAGGGATGGCATGGGGAGGGATGTGGAAGGGGGGTTCAGGATGGGGAACACGTGTACACCTGTGGTGGATTCATGTTGATATGTGGCAAAACCAATACAATATTATAAGGTAATTAGCCTCCAATTAAAACAAATAAATTTATATTAAATGAATAAATGTAAGACCAGAAACTATAAAACTCAGAGGAAAACATAGGAAGAATACTCTCTGACATAAATCACAGCAAGATCCTTTATGACCCACCTACCAGAGTAATGGAAATAAAACCAAAAATAAATGAATGGGACTTAGTTAAACTTAAAAGCTTTGTACAACAAAGGAAACTATAAGCAAGGTGAAAAAGCAGCCTTCAGAATGGCAGAAGATAATAGCAAACAAAGTAACTGACAAAGAATTAATCTCCCAACTATACAAGCCGCCTATATAGCTCAATACCAGAAAACAAACAATCCAATCAAAAAATGGGCCAAAGAACTAAACAGACATTTCTCCCAAGAAAGCAAAGATGGCTTTCAAATGCATGAAAAGATGCTCAGCATCATTTAGTAGCAGAGAAACGCAAATCACAACCACAGTGAGGTACAGTCTCACGCCGGTTAGAATGGCTGCTATCAAAAAGTAAATGCTCCAGTAAATGCTGGAGAGGGTGTGGAGAAAAGGGAACCCTCTTACACTGTTGGTGGGAATGAAAACTAGTACAGCCACTATGGAGAACAGTGTGGAGATTCCTTAAAAAATTGCAAGTAGAACTGCCATGCAACCCAGCAATCCCACTGCTGGGCATACACAGCGAGGAAACCAGAATTAAAAGAGATACATGTATCCCAATGTTCATTGCAGAACTGTTTACAATAGCTAAGGCATGGAAGCAACCTAGATGTCCATTGGCTGATGAATGGATAAGGAAGTTGTGGTACTTATACACAATGGAGTATTACTCAGCCATTAAAAAGTAGTCTCACGCCGGTTAGAATGGCTGCTATCAAAAAGTAAATGCTCCAGTAAATGCTGGAGAGGGTGTGGAGAAAAGGGAACCCTCTTACACTGTTGGTGGGAATGAAAACTAGTACAGCCACTATGGAGAACAGTGTGGAGATTCTTAAAAAATTGCAAGTAGAACTGCCATGCAACCCAGCAATCCCACTGCTGGGCATACACAGCGAGGAAACCAGAATTAAAAGAGATACATGTATCCCAATGTTCATTGCAGAACTGTTTACAATAGCTAAGGCATGGAAGCAACCTAGATGTCCATTGGCTGATGAATGGATAAGGAAGTTGTGGTACTTATACACAATGGAGTATTACTCAGCCATTAAAAAGAACACATTTGAATCAGTTCTAATGAGGTGGATGAAAGTGGAGCCTATTATACAGAGTGAGTTGAGTTCACTTCGTTTCAGTTGTTCAGTCATGTCCAACTCTTTGTGACCCCATGGACTGCAGCACACCAGGCCTCCTTGTCCATCACCAACTCCTGGAGTTTACTCGAATTCATGTCCATTGAGTTGGTGATGCCATCCAACCATCTCATCTTCTGCCATCCCCTTCTCCTCCTGTCTTCAATCTTTTCCAGCATCAGGTTCATCACATCAGGTGGCCAAAGTATTGGAGTTTCAGCTTCAGCATCAGTCCTTCCAGTGAATATTCAGGACTGATTTCCTTTAGGATGGACTGGTTGGATCTCCTTGCAGTCCAAGGGACTCTCAAGAGTCTTCTCCAACACCACAACAGAGTGAAGTAAGCCAGAAAGAGAAACACTAATACAATATATTAACACATACATATGGAATTTAGAAAGGCAGTAACAATAACCCTATATTCACGACAGCAAAAGAGACACAGATGCAAAGAATAGACTTTTCGACAGTGTGGGAGACAGTGAGGGTGGGAAGATATGAGAGAAGAGCATTGAAATGTGTATATTATGGTATGTAAAATGTATGACCAGTGCAAGTTTAATGCATGAAACAGGGCATTCAAAGCTGGTGCTCTGGGACAACCCAGAGGGATGGGGTGGGGAGGGAGAGGGGAGGGGTTTCAGGATGGGGGGAAACATGTGCACCTGTGGCTGATTCGTGTCTATGTATGGCAAAAACCACCACAGTGTTGAAACTAACTCCAATTAAAATAAATTAATTAATTTAAAAAATAGCCCAGGCAGGCAGGCAATAGGTGACAGAAGACAGTGTAAACCAATAAAGCAGTTTAAAGTAAAGTGATGTTAAAATTCTAAAGTAAAGTAATATTCTGCCTCTCAGGTCCTATATGTCTTCTGTTAAAAGAAATAGGCTTCAGGTTTATATTTGGTGAAATGTGGCTGACAATGGCACTGAGTATTTCTGTAAGAATGAAGCATTCTCGCAATACAGTGCCTGCTGGTGTGTGCATGCGTGTAAGTTACTTCAGTTATGTCTGTATCTTTGCGACCCTGTGGACTATAGCCTGCCAGGCTCCTCTGTTCATGGGATTTTCCAGATGGGAATACTGGAGTGGGTTGCAATGACTTTCTCTAGGGGCTCTTCCTGACCCAGGGATTGAACCTGGAAAGCCTGATGGCATAGTGCCTGATGGTAGAGTGTCAAAAAAAAAAAGAAAAATAATGATGATGATGATGTAATTATTTTATTGCAATTTAGCATATCACTGGGGACATATCTCCCCCTTCTATTATCCCTTCCACCAAGATTATGAATGAGGATTATACTTTCCTTAACTGTTCTTCAACATGCTCAAACTCTTTCTTCTTCCTCACTTTTGCTTCTCTTATTTTCCAAGACTTGGCATTCTTCAAAGCATCTAACTGAGCTATTTATATTCTAGATCCCTTGTTTAACCATTTGCTATTACCATTTTTACCTAAATCTAATATATAGCACTTAACCATTTCATGATTGGCTTTCTCCTCTGTATAATGGGGGAACTTGTAGAACTTATCTCAGAAAATTTTGTAAGTATGAGATGAAAAGTTCATACATGAGACGCACAAAAACAATCACATGGTTCAATTAAACATAGTAGAGAACGAAGAAATAAACCCACATGCAAATGATCAGTCAACCTACAAAAAGGCAAGAATATGAAGGGAAAGAAAAAAGCTTATTCAGTAAATGGTACTAGAAAAACTGGACAGTTACAGGCAAAGAATCAAAATGGACTATTTTTTTTCACATCATATTAAAATAAACGAAAAACCGATTAAAGTCTTGACTATATAACCTGAAACAATAAAAGTCTTAGAAGAAAACATAGTCAGTATTGAAAAGATTTTCAGCAATATATTTTTGGTTCTGACTACTTAGTCAAGGGCAACAAAATTAAAAAAGTAAACAAAATGGACTTCATCAAATTAAAAACATTTGGCACAGTGAAGGAAACCATCAATAAAATGAAAAGACAAACAACTGAATGGGAGAAGGTTTTTGCAAATGATATTTCTCAGAAGAGGTTAATATAAAAAGTATATAATGAGCACACATACCTCAATATCAAGAAAGCATTACTGATTTACAAATGTACAGAGAACATAAATAGATTTTTTTTCAAGGAATACATACATATGGCCCAGAGGTACATGAAAAGAAGCTAAACATCACTAATCATTAGGGAAATATAAATTAAAACCACAATAAAATATCACTTCACACCTGTCAGAATGCTATTATCAACATGATGAAATAACAAATGTTGAGGAGGATGTAAAGAAAAGAAAACCCTCATAAACTTTAGATGGGAATGAAAATTGGGGCAGCCACTAGGAAAAATAGTGAGGATGTTCCTCAAAAAAAAAAAAAAGAAAAAGCAAATAGAACTACTGTAAGCTTCAGGAAATCTATTTTGGGTATTTATGGGAAAAAAACAAAAACACTAATTTGAAAAGATGTGTGCAACCTCAGTAGTCATGTACAGATGCCACAATTGGACCATAAAGAAGGCTGAGTGTGAAAGAGTCGAATTCCTATTAAAAATACACATCTGAGGTCAGGATATTTAACTTTGTTCACAAGTGAACACATTTGCACTGAAATAAAATGCTATTCTCTTTTGTGATCATTTTTAGCAATCATACAAATAACTCTTTTATTAGGAAAAACTGGTAACTTTCTCAGCAATATAGCAGGGATCTTTTTTTTTCCTCCTACATCATTCTCTATGTTATTCTCTTTCCAAGAGTATACTCCCCTTTGTGTCACTGTATTCTATGTTATGCGATTAATATTGCCTGCAAGGAATGAGATTAGCTCATGATAAGTAGTTTAGTTATTTAAGCAGTCTTCTTTGTTATGCACAGAAGTGAAAAGCAGCAGGAAAGTCCAACCCATCCATCATAGATTCTACTTTGAGTATAGGAGCTACTAACATTCCATCAATGCAAATAATGTATCAAGACATGCAATTCCTGGAACCTTGCCATTTATTATTTTCCCACATGTATCACTATAAAATAAAATAGCACAGTCTTTCCTGAGAAGGGAAAAGGAAGATGTGCGTACAGATGATACACAGTCCTTGCTTGTTCAACAATAAATGAGTTCAGAGAATCACCAAATCACCATAGGGAGTGGAAACAATAAACTATGGATGATAGACAGATATTAATTTACAGTGTGGATATTCTGTATTATCATTGCTGTTTTCATTAATTGTACTAACACTAAAATAACTTTTGTATAGCCCTATAGGGGCTTTTACGGAGAAGGCAATGGCACCCCACTCCAGTACTCCTGCCTGGAAAATTCCATGGATGGAGGAACCTGGAAGGCTGCAGTCCATGGGGTCGCTGAGGGTCGGACACAACTCAGCGACTTCACTTTCACTTTTCACTTTCATGCATTGGAGAAGGAAATGGCAACCCACTCCAGTGTTCTTGCCTGGAGAATCCCAGGGACAGGGGAGCCTGTGGGCTGCCGTCTATGGGGTCACACAGAGTCGGACACGACTGAAGTGACTTAGCAGCAGCATAGGGGCTTTTAAGTATATTTCAAATTTATAGAAAGAACAATCTCAGTAACTGTAACCATCAACAGATACCTTAACTGGTTTTATTTTCATGGTTTCTTTTAAGTACACAATCAGAACAAATTCATGGAAATGGAATTTTTAAAGGATTGCAAATTCTTGATGAGAAATGGACTTAGATATTTTCTTTTGGGGGTTTTATTTTATCCATAATCAAGATTATTCATCCCTATAATGTTTTCCCCTATATATAAGAATATCTAACAAAGCTTATATTACATCTATGCATGGATATTAGTTGTTAAGTACATTTTTGCAAAGTCTTTTAAAATTAGTGAATAAATGAAGTAGAACATTGATTACATATGCATTTTATACATTCTGTTTCAAAATTGGAAAAGAGATTGTTCTGTACATCTTTAGCTTCCATTTCTGACATCTTAAACACAGAATTCTAAAGTTAACTATGAATTCTACTGCAATTCATGTGTTACACAGCAAACATATGTTAAATTCTGTCCAATAGTTTTTGCTCAGTGGGAAATTAGTTGATTTACTTATAAAGATCAATTTTCTAATATATAAAAATGCTTTATGTAAATTCATTCAAGTTTGGGTAGATTGCATATGAAAATGGCTACCAAATTTTTGTCCAGCTTTATGCTTTTATACTTTGTCTTTAATCAGACTTGGAAATTATTTCTGTGTCAGTTGAACCAAGGTTGTCTATATTTATATTGCCCATCAGAATATGGCAAAAGTGATGGACTGTACGTTCTAGAGACTAGCTCTTAAGGTATGTGGGAGCTTCCCTTTAGTTCTGTGGAACCCAAACTATTCTGTGAGGAAGCTTGTCTAGTTCTCTAAAGGAAGAAAAGAAAAGACATATGTGCCCTTGCCTCAACCAATTTTCTTGCTTAGTCACTAAGTCCTGTCCAACTCTTTTTGTGACCCCATGGACTTCGGGCCATCAGACTCCTCTGTCCATGGGATTTCCCAGGCAAAAATACTGGAATTGGTTGCCATTTTCTTCTCCAGGGTATATTCCCAACCAGGGATCAAATTCACATCTCCTGCTTGGCAGGAAAATTCTTTACCACTAAGCCCCCAGGGAAGACTTCAGCCAGTGTCAATGCCAGGCATGTAAATAAGGGTATCTTGAGATCAACAGGACCAAGTGCTCCCATTTGCAACTTCACAAGTGGCTAAAAGAGAGATCAGCAAAATAACTGACTCAGTTGAGACTATCATTACTGGCCTCATGAAAAATCATAGATTGATTTTACCTTAAGTCACTTTGGACTTCCCTGGTGGTTCAGACGGTAAAGCGTCTGCCTACAATGTGGGAGACCAGGGTTCAATCCCTGGGTTAGAAAGATCCCCTGGAGAAGGGAATGGCAACCCACTCCAGTATTCTTGCCTGGAAAATCCCATGGACTGAGGAGCCTGGTAGGCTACAGCCCATAGAGTCGTAAAGAGTCAGACATGACAGAGTGACTTCACTTTCTTTCTTTTCTCAAGTCATTTTACTTTGTGATAACTTGTTGGCTAATATGCTATCAGGATTGTAAACTATTGCCTTTTTAAAAGACATCCTTCAACTGCTAAAATCACTCCTGATCAATCCTGAGTTAAACTGTGAAGTTTCCCCTTTATGCCTTGGTAGCCACATGCTGCTTCCAGGCTTTCACCATGAGAATGTCATGCGATGCCTTCTTCTTCTTCCAGAGTATCTCAGAGTGCTCCCTGGGCCAAATATGTTAGATTTATCTGGGGTGATTGTAAAATTTAAACTCTCAAACCACTCCCTTGACCTGCTAAATCCAAATGATAAGAAGGAATCTAGGAAAGTGTACTTAAAACCAACACAGTTGTTTGTCATCTTTTTCCTTTTCAGTGAATTATTGGCAATAACTACCATCTGATCCATGCATTTTATGAAAGCTAATTTGTGCATCACAGTCAAGCTAAGATGATACTAAAGGATGAACGTTTAATTCAAAAAGCTTTCAAAATACTATTCACCTTTTAATATTACCCTACTGTGACTTGCCCTCGTAATGCTGGATTTACATACTGTGGGTGAGAAAGCTTTGAGGCTGGGTGCTGATTTTAGGTTTCTCTTCTAATTTTGTAATATAGTATGCAAATCACTCTTAGAGAACCTACTTACCAGGTCAGTGAGGAAGGAGGTTTCCACCAATGATTCTTAACCTCAGAAAAGCAGTAGTTTGTTTTAGAAATAAACTCTCTTGATGTGTAACACTGCACCAGTATACTCTGAAATATGACATGTTGTAGATCCACCCCTTATGTGGGCCAGTGCCTATTGCAGAAAGAAGGATGCAGCTGACTTTATTACGCTGACAGCACCAAGATATGTGAGAATTTATGATGTGATGATTTTTATATATACTTCATCAGCCAAATATGAAGATAAATTGTATTGAACTAGCAGCTTTCCAGCTGAAGAGTTTAAATTGTTAGTGTGAAACCTAATCTTAATAATGCCGGGATAAGAACCAGGTTTTATTATTGGTGATAGAGTTTGGGTGGATAAATTCTAACCAATTCATTTAAACTTTCCAACTGTATATTATGCGTGGGATAGAATGAAATGGAAAAAATATAGCAATAGAGGAGTGTGAAGATAAAATAATTTTTTAAAAATTCAAGGCACTACAAAGGTTAGCTTCTCTAAGAGAAAACAAATATTTCTGTATTTTAAATTCAACCATGGAGTTTGAGAAGAAATATATCATTTGGTTCTACCCTAAACTTACAGAAGGGAGAGGATCAACTGAAAAAACTGATTCGCTTTCTGACTTTGTCAGTACTTTTCTATGAATCCCAGGCATACGATGCATCTCTCTGGACTACAGTTTCCTTTTATTTAAATTTAGCTCAGTAAATCAGAGAAGGCAATGGCACCCCACTCCAGTACTCTTGCCTGGAAAATCCCATGGACGGAGGAGCCTGGTGGGCTGCAGTCCGTGGGGTCCCAAAGAGTCTGACACGACTGAGCGACTTCACTTTCACTTTTCACTTTCATGCACTGGAGAAGGAAATGGCAACCCACTCTGGTGTTCTTGCCTGGAGAATCCCAGGGACGGGGGAGCCTGGTGGGCTGCCGTCTCTGGGGTCACACAGAGTCGGCCACGACTGAAGTGACTCAGCAGCAGCAGCAGCAGCAGCTCAGTAAATAAGATTTTGCATCCCCATGGACTGTAACCTGCCAGGCTCCTCTGGTCCATAGAAATCTCCAGGCAAGGCTCCTGGAGTGTGTTGCCATTCTATTTCCAGGGGATTTTCTTGACTCAGGGATCAAACCCAGGTCTCCTACATTGCAGGCAGATTCTTTACTCTCTGAGAGACTAGGGAAACATGAAAAGATGAAGTGATAGCCCTTGATTTTGGAGAATTTTCTTGATGATCTATAGAGACAGTGTATATAAAAATTATTTTATAAATAGGTTCTATACTTAATATTTAAGATAGAAAAAGCCAGCTCAATGAATTATGAATTTTCTTGAGAATTTTTAGTTTACCAATCACTGTGCTAAGCTATGGATATACATTTTCTATTTTTAACATTCGCCACAACAATAAGTTGTAGTGTAATCTGCCCACAGTTTCACAATTGGCAAAGTTGTAGATTTAATACCCCAAAGATTGTGAATATGAAGTTGTGGTCTTAAAGATGTTGCCATTATAAATAAGTTAGCACCTTACTGTGTATATAGTGAGTCCTTGTGTCAGAATAATGAAACCATCTTTTAATTCTCTAACAAATATTTGATGGAATTGATTCCAAATCACATTTTTTTTTCCTTCTCTGCTACCTGTCTTTCTTAAAGGTTAGTGTCTATCAAGCATGTCCTGAAAAAGGAAGTGATGAAGGTTGGTTAATTCTATCAGATATGTGAACATTCTATAAAATCTATAAAATTAAAATAGTATAGAACTATACTATTCTATCTTCCTATGTGTGTAAGAATAGACAGACCAATTATATGGAATAAAAAATTCAGAAAGAGATCCAAGAATATTCAAAAATTTTATGTAAGATTGACATTTCAAATACTGCAAAAATAAATTAACATTTCAATAAATAGCATTGGAACAGCTATATAGTCATTTGGGCAAAGAAAAAGTTGGATCGATAACACACACTATGTAACACAGTAACCCCCAACAACTTCAGTGCTATAAAGTCATACAAGCAGGGGGAAGGAAACATGAGAAAAATGTGTTACCTGAAAAACCAGAGAAAGTAAAAGATAATTGGCTCCATTAAAGCAAAACAAACAGAATAAAAGTTTTGTGTGACAGGAACACCAGAGTCAAAATCAAAAGACCATAAGCTGGAAGAAACATATCTGTTGCCTTTTATTTTTATCTCCAAAAAGAAACTAATAGACCCAAGAATAAACATACTAAAAGTCACTTAGCAATAATTTCACAAAATAATGCACATTTTTCAAAAATTAAAAAATGTTTAAAGACTTATGAGCATCTGAGAAGATGCTCAGCTCCAAATTAAATTTTTCCTTAGAAGAGACTGTATATTTCTGATTGGCAAGATCAAAAATTTGTCAATACACAGTCTTTAGCAAGATGATAAAAAGTCTGACATCTTCAAAACAGCTCATGAGAATGAAAAGTGAAAAATATATTATGGAAATTATCTTGAAGTATTCAATAAACATCCATAACCTTTTACATTATATCTAAGAATTTCATTTGTAAAAAATTTTTCATGACCATATTATGCCAAGAGAAAATGTATACACAAATTTATTTGTAAACTAAAATATTAAAAACAGCACAAACATCCTCCCAAAAGAGGCTAATTGAACATACTCCAGCATATTCACACAATTACATACTAAAAAATCATTTATTCAAAAAATTGAGGAGGGTCTATAATTATCTTAAGATTTGTGCTTAATAATTTTTTTTCTCACTGCCAATAAAATTTATTTTTGAATTGTTATATAAGAAAAAAAAGAAATAGATCTTACAATTCTACATACATATACCTCTGTTTTATTTCTCAATGTATTTTCTTTGCATTTGACAACATCCAAAAGGAAAAAATTAGCGAAATGACAGAAATAGCTACTCCTTATATATTTATGGGTGATGTGAAAAAAACAATAAATCTTAAGAGAAAATAAGATTAAAATATCAATAGCTATGACACATACATGTAAAAAAATTATAAGCAAATTTGCTAAATTGTGATTTGGTGGCTTTTCCTATTAACATTGCTCCAGCAATGTTCAGAAATTTAGAGTAGTTCCAAAAATTCTCCATTATCTCTGTCAAGGCTTGTTTATTTTGCATTTGTGTAAATAAGTATGAGATTAGAGATACCATAATTATTTAGTTTATGTTGTAAATATAATTGAAATAAAGCCAAAAATAGTGTTAGATTGCAGATATTTTAAAAGTATTTAGGAGAACAAATAAAAATCAGTTCCAGTTAATAAACACTATTTTTTGTTTGTTTAGCAGTCACAGAAAGAGTTTAAAATGTAGATTGAATGAAATATAGACTGATACCAATAAAATGGGTGTTAGAAACTCCAAAGTCCATTCCGCAATAAAAGAAACTAAAATGCTGGCAAAATCATCAGAATCAACTTGCTGTAACTCTATCAAAAGTGACTTGGAAAGCAAATTTTTAAAAAAATGACTGAAGAGCAGTAAAAATACAGCTTTTTATACTTTTAACTTGCCTTTATCCCATTTCCCACTTCCAACCTCAGTGGTAGACTCAAAAGTAACAGCTCACTGTATCACAGCAACACAAAACAAATTCCTAGAAGTACACACTCAACCAACACTGAGTCAAAGAGAAATAGAAAATTAGAGTGATTCTATAACGAGTAAAAGGATTGAATCGGTAAAAACAAACAAACAAGCTTCTAATAACAGCACACAGGAACAAGAGGACTTCACCATTGATTTCTGCCATGTTATAATGAAAAGTTCGTGTCAATCTTTCACAAACTTCAAAAGAATAGAAGAGGTAGGCATACTTACTAACACAATGTATGAGACAAGCATTGCCCTGATACGCAAGCCAGACAAAGACATCACAAGAACAGAAAACTACAGGCCAATTATCTTATATAAATATTAATCCCTTGACAATCCCAGCAAATCTAATCCAGAAACATATTAAAATTATTACAAATCATGACCAAGTGGGATTTATCCCAGAATTTCAAAGGTGCTTTAATACAGAAAAAACTGATCAGTGTCCATACCATCAGTTCAGTTCAGTTCAGTTCAGTCGCTCAGTTGTGTCCGACTCTTTGCGACCCCATGAATCACAGCACGCCAGGCCTCCCTGTCCATCACCAACTCCCGGAGTTCACTCAGACTCACGTCCATCGAGTACGTGATGCCATCCAGCCATCTCATCCTCGGTCGTCCACTTCTCCTCCTNCTTCCTTTTCCAGGGAACCTTCTCGACTCTGAAGACACAGGATTGAATCTGTGTCTCCTGCATTGCAGGCAGATGCTTTACCATTTCAGCTACTAGGAAAGCCCAATAGTGTGTGATAATCATGATGCATATCTTTTCTACTGTAGTCCTCTTAGTTACTTCTTATTTTAGCTATTATACAAATTCTAAGATAAGTCGTATGTATATGTAAAGTTCTGGACATATCCTCTAATATTTCCTCAGGTTAACTTTGAGAACTGATATAATCAGAATAAATAATTTTTCTTTTCTTGAAACTCCAAAATTTTACAGCAGTGTTTTAAGGGTTCAGATTTTCAATTTTTCTTGGGTCAACGAACCTATTTATTTGCAGATATAGGTCTCAAGCGCTGAATACTTTTCTTCTGTTGTATATATTTTCTTTTGTTCTGTTCTAATGCCTATAAATGTTGTGTGTTTCATGTATACATGTTACATACAACACACGCATGTAAAGATATGCACACACATGCAACATATGAATACAATTCTTCATAGATTACATTTTTGCTCTCACCCTCTTTGACATTTTCCTAGAAATCTTCTCCATCATGTCTCACTCCAAATTGCTTTGCTGTTCAAATCACGTCTCCTGACTGGTTCACATCTCAAGTTGCAATGCAACTGTAACTGGTCTGTTTCTGCCCCTGGATATGGGGTAGATATGCACTGTCAGAGGTTTAGCCTTTGGATGCGTGTTGATGTATAAGATACACCACGAGGCAATGAGATGAGTGGGGATCTGAAATGCTCATGGCCCACTTAGAAATCAGTTGCTTGAAGGTTTTTATGTATACCTCAATTGTAAAGTGGCAGAAAATAAATTAGATGCAGTGGGTGAGCACATTAATTTTTTTATCAGCATTTTTATCAAATGCTGGAATCCTGTAGAATATTCTGTAAGATACCAAGGGCTAAGGCTTTATTTTCTGGTATCAGTGATGAAAACAGAAACCCAGTCTTTAGTGATGTATCCAAAGTCACACAAAGAGGGTGATCCAACTGAAACTAAATATAAAGTGACAGGTTTGGTAATTACTGCTGGCTTTAGTGTAGCATACTATAGAAAATAAAATAAGCCTAATCCTCATGTTTTATGAGCTTTACTTCCTATTGGAAAATCATTTTATGACAGTCTGTATACCATCATGCCCCATATTTATTTTTAACATGAAACCGAAACCAAATTGTTGGAATTGCCATCAAAATATTCATTTGATTAGAAACATAGTTACAACTTTTCAAGATCTTTAAGGTAAACAAAACAGAGTATTCATTTTTAATTTATTGCTAACAGTATTGTTCTATTCCCTAAGTCTAGGTGCCTATGAATGGTTGTTAATAAGGCTGAGGTAAATAATCTTGATTCCTTTATGAAATGTGTAGCATTCATGATCACAATTGCACTTCCATTTCTGGACAGAGGTCTTATGACTGCTGCTGCTGCTAAGTCGCTTCAGTCGTGTCCAACTCTGTGCAACTCCATAGATGACAGCCCACCAGGCTCCCTCTTCCCTGGGATTTTCCAGGCAAGAACACTGGAATGGGTTGTCATTTCCTCCTACAATGCATGAAAGTGAAAAGTGAAAGGGAAATCGCTCAATCGAGTCTGACTCTTAGCGACTCCATGGACTGCAACCCACCAGGCCTCTCCGTCCATGTGACTTGCCAGGCAAGAGAACTGGAGTGGGGTGCCTTTGCCTTCTCCAGGTCTCATGATTACAAAGCTCAAATGTGTATTGTGTCAATTTCAGAGAGCAAGAAAGAGAGCTGGCTCTTGGTATTTGTTGCTTAGCTACAGTTTTTTCTCTTGTTGGTTCATTATATACACTTACATATAGAGCCCCTTCTTTTGTCCAAGATGATAATCCTAGGAACTTTAAATAAAATATTGAAGAAGATTTGCTGTTTTTGCTATAAATCAGCAGAATACAGATTTTTTTATTGTGATTTTACATTCTTTTATTGATGTTTGTTTTAAATTTAGTCATATATACTGTTGGAAAAGGTTTCATTACAATCAACTTTTCTACTTCACAGAAGCTTATAATTACACTTTAAATATTGTAGCTGTAGAAGATATATTATTAGTTCATTCTTTCATTAAATAAATTTGAATATATATATATATATATATTCCCAGAAATATAGATATCTATATATAGAGAAAGAGAGGTTAGATATAGATTATAGCTACAGTGTGCAAGCACTTTGATGTATGACAAAACAAATACAGTGTTATAAAGTAAAATAAAGTAAAAAAAATAAAAACATACTACATCAACACATTAAAAAAAAGAAAAAAAATTCTTGGTACGTCACAGCTTATCTTCACAGGGCAAGTCAAAACTTATTTCTAGCTAAATAGTAATTTATCTGCAAACATTTTCCTTGTCAACCAAGACTGAAGATGTAAAAGGGGTTTTCTAATATTCACACAAATAGCTGAGCAGACAAATGTACTATCTTTTAATAAACGAGATTCCCTTTGCATGTGACTAAGCATTTGTTATAAAAAGCTATATATTTTGCATCTGTTTATGGGTCACTGAGCTGAATAGAAGTGAAGTTTCATCAGATTGAGGAGAAATGTGCTCTAATAGCTGACATTGCTTAGATTAAGACCTATTTCGTCAGAGTGATCTGAGTGGAGCTTCAATACACTGAGAACTTGTGGTAGATTATGCATAGCACCACAGTGTAATTCTTTGTCCACACTGACTTACAATTATTTAAGAGTCTATTTACAGAATGCTAATAAATAAGCTTCTAGTTACTCCATGTAGTACATTTCCTAACTTTATTTCTTAGTTTACAAGGTGTCAACTTGAAGTTGGTGGTTTTTTTTCCTTCAAATAGTTGAATAAAGTAGAAAATTATGTCCAGGTTGATGTTTGGAAACAAAACAAGATGACACTTCAATCAGAAAATTAGGATATATTTGCACAGTCTTCGTAACTTTACTTATTTGGGAAATGGAAGATCAAGTGTTAGTAAAGTGCTTCCATGGGTGAGTGCTTTGTTTTGTTTTTTGATCCATGAAAGGATAATTATATTACAGTGATTAAATATTTATATTACTGTTCCACATATTTGGGCCATGGATTTGATAAGACATAAAATATATTAAAATATACTAACATTAAAGTATCTGATAAGTAAATGGTAGTTGCTCAAACTTTGTAAAAATCTAGAAAATCTGCCAGATTTAGGTTTGAACTAAATGATGTGAAATCATATTCTTGCTTCTATTGTTTTAACTCACGCCATTAATTTAGTTTGGAAAATACTAACATAATTGGGCACAGATTTTTTTCTTTTTTTCAAATTTGTATTGAGGGCCCTTTCTCAGAATTGATCTCTCTTTTTGTACACTTGTCTCATATATTCACTTGAGTTTAATGCACACTTGTCTCATATATTCACTTGAGTTTAATGCACATGATGATTGTCAATGCATATGTCTTCTCCCATACATTTGTATATTCCCTATAAAAATAAGTTATTCTTTCCAGCTCGCCAGATTCAAATATCCTGCTGCATGAAGAGCATATATTGAATCTTTGTTGAAACTTCCTAAATTTTTTCTTCATTGAAATAAATGTCTAGATCACATGTCACCAATTAATACTTATTAAACACAGTGAATATTATTAAAACATTTAAGCAGAGAGAAACAGTGTGTATTCCTGACACTCAGTTTAAACCTGTCACTTCATCAATTTTTCATGAAATTTCCATAATCCTAGTGGGGGCAATAATTCAGCAAACATAAGTGACAATAAACACTATACATCTTCTCTGCTTGCTGTTGTTGTTTACTTGCTAAGTCATTTCTACTCTTACCGACCCCATGGACTGTAGCCCACCAGGCTCCTCTGCCCATGGGATTTCCCAGTCAAGAATGCTGGGAGAGGATTGCCACTTCCTTCTCCAGGGGATCTTTCCAACCCAGGAACTGAACCTGTATCTCATGCTCAGCATGTGGATTCTTTACCATCTGAGCCACCTGGGAAGTCCTATATTCTTTGTTAACAATCTTTTATTCTCATAATTCTATGGTTCTTTCCTATCTGACCCCTGACATCAATAGATGAGACAAAGATTTCCAAGAATGAAAGTTAATTTTGCTAAAATTTAAGCTGTTAACAAATGGTTAAAATTGTACTAGTTACTGTTTTAGTTTGAATTATGATTTACCTGCAATGCTATTTAGGGTTTTATGAACTTTGAGTAATATGGAGAAGGGATATACTTGATAGAAATGTCACCAACCTCCTTAACCTTATTAATTAAGGTAATGCTGTATTGAAAATAATCACAGAGAAAGTTTTACAGGAAATAATCAGGACGTAAACTGGGCATATATTTTTATGACCTATATTTTTAAAATACTGTTCATTCATTTATTTATTTATGAATTTATCCATAAGACATTTATTAAATATCTATAATTTGAAAGCCATTATGCATTGTGACTAAGTACAATTGTCTGTTCTACATCAAAATATGAAAATACAGGAGCTTTATTTATTTAATTGGTTTATATCCCCACAAAACTAGAGTAGAAATTGATTTATTAAATATGTTCATTGTTGTTTGTTCAAAATAAATGTAGTTGTATTTCAAAGAGAAAGAAATAAAATACTAGAAATGAGAATAATCTCGAAAATTTACATAATCAAAAAAAATGAGACATTTTTATAAAATATTTTATAAAATATTTTTATTTTACTTATATGTTTTGTTAGTTCCTTAGAAAGTATGTATTTAGCACCTATCATAATGCAAAGAGCTGACTCTTTAGAAAAGACCCTGATGCCGGGAAAGATGAATGCAGGAGAAGGGTACGACAGAGGATGAGATGTCGGATGGCATCGCCAACTCATTAACATGAGTGTGAGCAAGCTCCAGGAGATGGTGAAGAGCAGGGAAGCCTGGCGTGCTGCAGTCCACGGTGTTGCAAAGAGTCGGACATGACTGAGCGATAACAGCAGCAACAATAATGTCAAAAGTGCATTATAAACTGGGGTTACAACAGTGAGCAAAACAAATACAGTCTGATTTAATGGAAAATTCAGACTACTGGAGGAGTTCCATAACGATTATATTTTAAGGGGAATACATAATTGCTTACATAATATTTTAAGATTTATGTAAGTTAGGTATAGAGAGCTATAAAAATATACGATACAGCCCTAGAACTTAATGACTAATTGTATGTAGGAGAAAAAGGTAAAGAATTAAACCTTGGTTCTAGGCTGCATACACTATTGGAGATATTCACAGATACAGGGATCTTGGATCATTGATTTCACATTTTCATAGGATATCATTCAAAAGTTTGCAATGAAAATCATTAACTTTGGTTTTGGACATAAACTTGATATATATTTGAAAGCTGTACGTTTGACAAGGAGACAATTGTATATATGTGTTGTAAACTTCAATTAAGAAATAATCATGTAACTTATGGGCCACATAGAATAAATGAAACCATAAGATTATAGACAAAAGATAGAAAATGAGAAGAAAATAACACCTCAGATACTGAAATATTTTAATTTCTAATAGTGGTCCTGAGCAAAGAATATAGACTAAAAATAGCCAGATAAATAGAATGAAAAGCAAGACAGTACACTGTTAGCTTGATGATGTTAATTATCTCACAATATATTAAAGCATCACATTGCACACATTAAATATAAACCATGTTTTTGGTCAGCAATACGTCAATAAATTTATTCTTAATTAATCTTAGTTAGATAAAATTTCTTTGCTAAGGTCAAGTTTTCACTGTGACAAGTATAAGACATTGTACTTCTACTTAATGATTAGATTTGTGCACTAAATTGCCTTTTTCTGGGCTTTGCTCAGAGGAACTACATTCACAAATCTGGTGTTCAAATCAAACTATTGATATTAAACATAACCTTCACATAACCATTCTTTCTATGTCTCCTCCTTTTTTTTTTTTTTTTTTTGAGTGCAAATATATTTATTTGGAAAGTCATCGAGAAAATACTGTGAGGGAGTGAAAATCTGAGCCAGAACCAGGAGAAAAACCAATAACCTAGAGGTACATGAATGAACACGCTCCCACTAAAATCCACAATCTATGTATTAATTGCTCAAGACAAAGAAGAGAGTATATTGTTAGCAAGGAGACATTTTTGTCCTAAGTTTTATATATATATATATATATATATACACACACACACACACACATATCTACATACACAGAAATGGTATGGTCCTAACAGAAGCAGAAGACATTAAGAAGAGGTGGCAAGAATACACAGAAGAACTATATAAAAAAGATCTTCATGATTCAGATAATCATGATGGTGTGATCACTAATCTATAGCCAGGCATCCAGGAATGTGAAGTCAAGTGGGCCTTAGAAAGCATCACTACGAACAAAGCTAGTGGAGGTGATGGAATTCCAGTTGAGCTGTTTCAAATCCTGAAAGATGATGCTGTGAAAGTACTGCACTCAATATGCCAGCAAATTTGGAAAACTCAGCAGTGGCCACAGGACCGGAAAAGGCCAGTTTTCATTCCAATTCCAAAGAAAGGCAATGCCAAAGAAGGCTCAAACTACCACACAATTGCACTCATCTCACATGCTAGTAAAGTAATGCTCAAAATTCTCCAAGTCAGGCTTCAACAATACGTGAACCGTGAACTCCCTGATGTTCAAGCTGGTTTTAGAAAAGGCAGAGGAACCAGAGATCAAATTGCCAACATGGATCATGGAAAAAACAAAACAGTTCCAGAAAAACATCTATTTCTGCTTTATTGACTATGCCAAAGCCTTTGACTGTGTGGATCACAATCAACTGTGGAAAATTCTGAAACAGATGGGAATACCAGACCACCTGACCTGTCTCTTGAGATATCTGTATGCGGTGAGGAAGCAACAGTTAGAACTGGACATGGAACAACAGACTGGTTCCAAATAGGAAAAGGAGTACGTCAAGGCTGTATATTGTCACCCTGCTTATTTAACTTATATGCAGAGTACATCATGAGAAATGCTGGACTGGAAGAAACACAAGCTGGAATCAAGATTGCTGGGAGAAATATCAATAATCTCAGATATGCAGATGACACCACCCTTATGGCAGAAAGTGAGGAGGAGCTAAAAAGCCTCTTGTTGAAAGTGAAAGAGGAGAGTGGAAAAGTTGGCTTAAAGCTCAACATTCAGAAAACGAAGATCATGGCATCTGGTCTCATCACTTTATGGGAAATAGATGGGGAAACTGTGGAAACAGTGGCAGGCTTTACTTTGGGGGCCTCCAGAATCACTGCAGATGGTGACCCAGTTCATTTCAGTTCAGTTCAGTCACTCAGTCATGTCTGAGTCTTATACCCCATGAATCACAGCATGCTAGGCCTTCCTGTCCATCACCAATTCCCAGAGTTTACCCAAATCATGTCCATCGAGTTGATAATGCCATCCAGCCATCTCATTCTCTGTCATGCCCTTCTCCTGCCCCTAATCCCTCCCAGTATCAGGGTCTTTTCCAATGAGTCAACTCTTCACATGAGGTGGACAAAGTACTGGAGTTTCAGCTTTAGCATCAGTCCTTCCAAAGAACACCCAGGAATGGCCTCCTTTAGGATGGACTGGTTGAATCTCTTTGCCATCCAAGGGACTCTCAAGAGTCTTCTCCAACACCACAGTTCAAAAGCATCAATTCTTCGGTGCTCAGCTTTCTTCACAATCCAACTCTCAAATCCATACATGACCAAAGGAAAAACCATAGCTTCAATTAGATAGACCTTTGTTGGCAAAGTAGTGTCTCTCCTTTTGAATATGCTGTCTAGGTTTGTCATAACTTTCCTTCCAAGGAGTAAGCATCTTTTAATTTCATGGCTGCAATCACCATCTGCAGTGATTTTGGAGCCCAAAAAAATAAAGTCTGAACTGTTTCCCCATCTATTTCCCATGAAGTGATGGGACCAGATGCCATGATCTTAGTTTTCTGAATGTTGAGCTTAAAGCCAACTTTTTCACTCTCCTCTTTCACTTTCATCAAGAGGCTTTTTAGTTCCTCTTCACTTTCTGCCATGAGGGTGGTGCCATCTGCATATCTGAGGTTATTGATATTTCTACCGGCAATCTTGATTCCAGCTTGTGCTTCTTCCAGTCCCGCATTTCTCATGATGTACTCTGCATATAAATTAAATAAGCAGGGTGACAATATACAGCCTTGATGTATTCCTTTTCCTATTTGGAACCAGCCTGTTGTTCCATGTCCAGTTCTAACTGTTGCTTCCCAACCTGCATACAGATTTCTCAAGAGGCAGGTCAGGTGGTCTGGTATTCCCATCTCTCTCAGAATTTTCCACAGTTTACTGTCATTCACACAGTCAAAGGCTTTGGCATAGTCAATAAAGCAGAAATAGCTGTTTTCCTGGAACTCTCTTGGTTTTTCGATGATCCAGTGGATGTTGGCAATTTGATTTCTGGTTCCTCTCTCTTTTCTAAAACCAGCTTGAACATCTGAAAGTTCACCAGGTGGTCAACACTGAAATATGATTCATTATATTCTTTACAGCCAAAGATGGAGAAGCACTATACAGTCAGCAAAAACAAGACCAGGAGCTGACTGTGACTCAGATCATGAACTTCTTATTGTCAAATTCAGATTTAAATTGAAGAAAGTAGGGAAAACCACTGGACCATTCAGATATGACCTAAATAAAATCCCATATGGTTATACAGTGGAAGTGAGAAATAGATTTAAGGGACTAGATCTGATAGAGTGCCTGACAAACTAGGGACAGAGGTTCATGACATTGTACAAGAGACAGGGATCAAGACCATCCCCATGGAAAAGAAACACAAAAAAGCAAAATGGCTGTCTTAGAAGGGCATACAAATAGCTTTGAAAAGAAGGAAAGTGAAGGCAAAGGAGAAAAGGAAAGGTATTCCCATTTGAATGAGAGTTCCAAAGAATAGCAAGGAAAGATAAGAAAGCCTTCCTCAGTGATCAATGCAAAGAAATAGAGGAAAACAATAGAATGGAAAAGACTAGAGATCTCTTGAAGAAAATTTGAGATACCAAGGGAACATTTCATGCAAAGATGGGCTCAATAAAGGAAAGAAATGGTATGGACTTAACAGAAGCCGAAGATATTAGAAGAGGTGGCAAGAATACACAGAGTAACTGTACAAAAAAGATCTTCACGACCCCGATAATCATGATGGTGGGATCACTCACCTAGATGAAGACATCCTGGAATGTGAAGTCAAGTGGGCCTTAGAAAGTATCATTATGAACAAAGCTAGTGGAAGTGATGGAATTCCAGTTGAGCTATTTCAAATCCTGAAAGATGATGATGTGAAAGTGCTGCACTCAATATGCCAGCTAATTTGGAAAACTCAGCAATGGCCACAGGACTGGAAAAGGTCAGTTTTCATTCCAATCCCAAAGAAAGGCAATGCCAAAGAATGCTCAAACACCACACAATTGCACTCATCTCACATGCTAGTAAAGTAATTGTCAAAATTATCCAAGCCGAGTTTCAGCAACACGTGAACCGTGAACTTCCAGATGGTCACTGTAATCATTTAATTAAAAGATGCTTTCTCTTTGGAAGAAGCTATGACCAATCTAGACAGCCTATTAAAAAGCAGAAACGGTACTTTGCCAACAAAGTTCAGTCTAGTCAATGCTATGATTTCTCCAGCAGTCATGTGAGAGTTGGGCTGTGAAGAAAGCTGAGTGCCAAAGAACTGATGCTTTTGAACTATGGTGTTGGAGAAGACTCTTGATAGTCACTTGGACAGCAAGGAGATCCAACCAGTCCACCCTAAATAGAATCAGTCCTGAATATTCATTGGAAGGACTGACCCTGGAGCTGAAACTCAAATACTTTGGCCACCTGATGCCATTTGAAAAAAACTAACTCATTTTGAAAAGACTCTGATCCCGGGAAGATTGAGGCAGGAGGAGAAGGGGAAACAAAAGATGAAATGGTTGGATGGCATCACCGACTCCATCGACTTGAGTTTGAATAAACTCTGGGAGTTGGTGATGGACAGGGAGGCCTGGCATCCTGCAGTCCATGTGGTCACAAAGAGTCAGACATGACTGAACAACTGAACTGACTGACTGAGATAATTATGTAAAGCATTTTAAGTCTCTAAATTGCAAAGGGCTATTGTAAATGCAAGAGTTATTCGGTTCAAACCAAACCCTTGATCTAAACATAACCTTCACGTAACTTTTCTTTCTATATCTCCCTTTTTTAAGTTCATCTTTAAATCCTGTCTCAAAACATTCTGGATTTTTCTATTACTGTGTTTTTGACTATGCCCATCATAAACTGGGACTTCACTGGTGGCTCAATGCTAAAGAATCTGCCTGCCAGTGCAGGAGAAGCTGGTTCAGTCTCTGGGTCAGGAAGATCCCCTGGAGAAGGAAATGGCAGTCCACTCCAGGATTCTTACCTGCAAAATCCCATGGACAGAGAAGCCTTGCAGGCTACAGTCCAAGAGGTCACAAAAGAGACACACGTGACTTGGTGGTTAAATAACAGCAGCAACAACCATAAACTAAGCCATTGCTCCTTGTCTGCGCAGCTACAACAACTGCTCATTTGATCTTCCAGGGAATAACCCTTGTCTCAAACACTCAACGCCCACACTACATTTGTAACAATCTACTGGATACCCAGCTTCTAGAAAGCTTTCTTTTTATTGGGCCAAATCATATTTGCCAGGCTGCCATCAAGTTATAGCATCTTGCCTGACTTTCTATTACAATTAAAATAAAATCTAAATGCAAACTCCAGACTTTCATTATTTTAAAATGCCCTCCAACTCAACAGATGTCCTCAGTTTGTTGAAAATGTCAGACTCTTCATTGCCTGAAATGTTCCCCTTGCTGTTATTAGTGGGTTTTCCTTTCTTTTACAGGTCTTAAAGTTACCTTTCCTAATCTCCCACTAAAATGGAGCCTGTTTTGGTTCTTATTATAAAGTATGATTGACTCCATTGTTTCATGATTTCTAATTATCATTTTTCTTTATTTAGTTTGTTCTATTTTTTATCGGACATGCCTCAAATCTTTAAGCTGCATAAACAAGGGATGAGATCTCTTTTATTGTCTCTCATCTTTTGTGTTTAGCTAAATGACTATACATTACAGAGGCTCAATGAATACTAGTTAAAAGGCTAAATGACAGTTTCTCCCTACACCTCAGTTTATTAATCTTTTTAAAATAAAGGCAAAGAGCTAGATCATCCATATTGTTCTTTTTCACATCAGTGAAAGTAATGTAGTATACTTGAATAAAATAATTTGATGTTTAGTTATTTTACCCATATTAACTGTTGAAACCATCCTATTTGAATCATATTTAATTAATATATTTGTTGGGTTAGTGGGGTGAGTTAGGGTAAATGTTCATTCCAGTCTAAATCAATTACTATATTGCTTTTATGAAAAGGAGAAACAGTTCAAGGAATGCTGTGTTCTCACCATTTTTCATTTCACAGTCTTTACTCTGACAGTTTTGAAACTAAAGTGCTGATACACAACTTCCAGTTCACTCAAAAGCAGGAAACAACAAAAATATTGCAGGGTGGGGGTACACTATTTATCAGGTACTGGTTTACTCTTGCTGACTCTAAAAGTTTAGATGCTTCAGGTTGGAAGTAATATGTGATTTTATCCATGTAATGTACAACTGAAGTATAAACTTTAGTAACTGGATCCTGAAGAAATGGAACCAATTTAAAATATCAAATAGATATTTTTTCATGAATCAGGGTGAATCAGGTCACGCACTCTAAATTTCTCCTCTCAGAGTAGGCACTCCATGCCCTAGGTTGCCAGGAGTACTAATATTAGTTCTCAGAGCTCAGGTCTAAGTTCTTCTCCAGGAATTCCTCCATGTTCTCCCTGAAAGACATCCTTTCACCCAATATTACTCACTTCCCAGAGCAGATCCACATTCAGTCACCAGTAAATGTACATGGTAGGGTCTGGCACTCAAGGAAGACTAAAGGAGAAATTAGAATATCTGAAAATCTTGGATCGGTTCCCTGCTGACATCCAGCTCAGTACATGATATTTGGAAACCTTTTAGATAACATAATTGGTCTTTATTATAATTGGTCTGGTGGGATGGGATGGGGAGGGAGGTGGAAGGGAGGTTCAAGATGGAGGGGACATATGTATACCTATGACTGATTCATGTTGTTGAATGGCAGAAGCCATCACAATATTGTAAAGTGATTTTTTTCTAATTTAAAATAAAATAAAATTTAAGAAACAATACACAAAGAAAATTTTCCCCAAACCAGGTATGCTGAAATACAGAATAATGGAAAACAGAACTACCCAACCTAAACACAACACTGGGGCTGATACTACTCTTAATATTAACATTACTGTTAGTTTTACACATTCAGGCTGGAAGATTCTATTTTCCTATAATATTAAACTTACAGCCAAGAGCCTATTTGAAGAAAAAGATTATGTGATCCATATACATAAGCTTGTGAACTTACCTTCAGGTTTCTTGAGTTGGAAATTTAAATGTCTTCTCATTTTGTATATGATTATATTGATTGACATGTCTCTCAAATCATGAACTATATCCCACAGACTTCTATGCAACAATATATTAACAATGAGATTGCCTTGACCTTCATTTATTCACAGAGGCATCTTTGAAAGCCTCTGCTACAAGAAAAGGTTCTGGTTACCTTTTAATTTTCCTGTGGATCTGAATGAGGACTGCTGCTGATGCCAAGTGCACAGGATGATTTTGCACATTTCAAGAGCAGGCAGACGGTAGCGGCAGATGGGACATATTTATAATCCCGAACATCCCCATTGAGCAGCCATTTAAACATCTGGATTTGAGAAAGGGTCACCACTGCTGGAATGAGTTCAAATGTGATAGAACCTGTTTCATATACCCCATCATGTACATAATGATGGTTAGCAATTCTCAAAAGCATCAGGCTTCTTTTGCCTTCATTCTGATTTTTATTATTTTTTCCTGAAGCAAGATACCTCACTGAGCTGAAAAAAAAAAAAAAAAGGCCAGGATTATATAGTTAGTACATCCATAAAAGCAATGCATAGCCTTTTATACACTTAGTATATGCCAGATATTGTGGTATTTTTCACTTAATCCACTAAACAATCCTCGAGGTAAACTCTATCATTACCTTATGCCCTAAATTCTTCAGAGTAAAAAGACATATGAAAAGAAATCCAATAACCTTGCAATAAGGTGAATTCAAGTTTTCTTTGGACTTTGCTTCTCTTCCCCTGGGATACTGTAATAAATTTTCAAATTATTTAATCAGTGTTACACCTGGATTTCCCTGGTGGCTCAGACTGTAAAGCATCAGCCTATAATGAGAGAGACCAGAGTTCAGTCCCTGGGTCAGGAAGAACTACTGGAGAAGGAAATGGCACCCCACTCCAGTACTCTTGCCTGGAAAATTCCATGAATGGAGGAGCCTCGTAGGCTACAGTCTGTGGGGTTGCAAAGAGTCTGACATGACTGAGAAATTTCACTCACACCTGGATTAAGTAACCCTGGGACAATTTCCCATTGGAAGCACCAGGGAAAGAATTTCACCATGGGAAGAATTTCTTACCTGAAAATGACTTCTCTGTACCACCATAAAAATATCTTCCTTAAATACTGAGATACAGTTATTTACAAAGATTACCACCCTAGACTCTTAACAGTAAATATCACTTCAATTTTCCACCATTTCTATTTACCTCTGGGGATAGGGAGAGGGGAGAATAAATCATTCATCTTTCAGAGTTTTAGGGTTGACTATTTGACTCATCACGCCATTAAACAAAAATAAAAACAAATCAAAAATTCTTGGAAATGGTTAAACCACTTAAAACATGATACATCGAGTTGGCCAAAGATTTGTTTGGGTTTTCCCATAATATCTTATGCAAAAATATGAGCAAAATTTTTGGCCAACCCAGGGGTAACATGGACTATATTTGTTGCTGTTTAACCACTCAGTTGTGTCTGAAGCTTTTGAGTCTCCATGGACTGAGCCTGCCATGTCCTCTGTCCATGGGACTCCTCAGGAAAGGATGCTGGAGTTTGTTGTCATTGTTGAGCCACTAGGGAACCTCCTGTATTTTATTATACATCTCTTCACTCATGTTTCAGCCTTCCTTCTAAATATATAATACACATAACGTATAAAATATAAGTATATTATGTGTACAGTTATACCTCAGAGATATTGCAGGTTTGGTTCCCAACCACCACTCCAATGAAACAAATGTCACAATAAAGTGATTCACAACATTTTTTGGTTTCACAGTGCATGTAAAAATCATGTGTACACTATAAGAGGTCAAGTAAGTATACAATAACATTATATCTAGGTAACAAACAGCAAACACTTTATTGCTAAAAAGTGGTAATTATCATTCAAGCTTTTAGTGAATGGTAATGCTTTTGCTGGTGCAGGGTTTGAACTGTTTCAAAAGTAATCAGAATATGACAGAGAGATATGATGTGAGCAAATGATATTGGAAAAAGGAGCCAACAGACTTGGATGACTCAGAGTTGCCACAAACCTTCTTCTCCATTTTTTTTTTTTTAAGGAAAGCACAGTGTCTACAGAGCACAATAAAACAAGATATTTGTGTATACACATCTCTCTCCCTCTCCCTCTCTCTATATATATATCTGTGTGTGTGTGTGTGTTGATTTAGGGTTCAATTCAGTTCCTTCTGTCAGTCACGTCTGACTTTTTGCAACCACATGGACTGCCACATACCAGGCTTCCCTTTCCATCCCCAACTCCCGGAGCTTGCTCAAACTCATGTCCATCGAGTCAGTGATGCCATCCAACCATCTCATCTTCTGTCATCCCCTTCTCCTCCTACAGTCAATCTTTCCCAGCAACAGAGTCTTTTCCAATGAGTCAGTTCTTTGCATCAGATGGCCAGAATATTGGAGTTTCAGCTTCAGCATCAGTCCTTCCAATGACTATCCCTTTCAAAGGACTGATTTCCTTTAGGATTGACTGGTTTGATCTCCTTGCTGTCCAAGGGACTCTCATACCTCACAGTTCAAAGGAATCAATTCTTTGACACTCAGCTTTCTTTATGGTCCAACTCTCACATCCATACATGACTGTGGAAAATGCATAGCTTTGACTAGACAGACGTTTATTGGAAAAGTAATGTCTCAGCTTTTTAATATGCTGTTTAGATTTGCCATGACTTTTCTTCCAAGGAGCAAGCATCTTTTAATTTCATGGCTAGAGTCACCATCTGTAGTGATTTTGGAGCCCAAGAAAGTAAAGTCTATTTGCCATGAAGTGGTGGGACCAAATGCCAAGATCTTTGTTTTTTAGTGTTGATTTTTTTAAATACAAATTTATTTAAGTCAGCTTTTTCACTCTCTTCTTTCACTTTTATCAAGATGCTCTTTAGTTCCTCTTCACTTTCAGCCATAATGGTGGTATCATCTGCATATCTGAGGTTATTGATTTAGGGTTGAAGTGAAAATTGCTCAGTCCTGTCCAACTCTTTGCAACCCCATGAACTATATGCAATCCATGCAATTCTCCAGGCCAGCATACTGGAGTGGGTAGCCATTCCCTTCTCCAGGGGATCTTCCCAACCCAGGGATCGAACCCAGGTCTCCCGCATTGCAGGCAGATTCTTTACCAGCTGAACCACAAGTGAAGCCCAATTTAAGGATAGGATTACTATATCAGAGGAGAGAGGGACATAAATCTATTGATATATTAATGCATTTATAGCTAAAACTAGTTTGCATAGCTATTTACTTAATCAAATATCACTATTTAAACTGAAAACTGAGTGGGTTTCATGAAATGCTGGCTAAGCCATAAGAGGACAGAAACATTCCCTACAGACATCACATCCCTGAGTGTTCTTCCCTGGGATTACCTCCTTCTCATCTGGTGGCTGTGAGCTTAGAAGCTTCCATCTCTTACCCTCTTGGACTGGCTGCTTCTCACAGGACAGCCCTTTGATGACTTCTGTAGTAGGAACTCAGCACAGTGCAGAGCATGAACACAATATTGCCAGCAGTTGAATTAGCCACCTCTCCCATACAAGAAAGCTTTTTCCTTCATAATATATATTCTGACAACCACTCACCTAATTTGTCTCAGTGGAATTCTCCTTTCATTCATATGGGCTACAGAGACATTAATCTTTTTCTAAAAACAGTCTTTTATAGCAATTAACCAACAAATGTAACCAACAGTTATTTGCACCTCTGAGCTATCTACTAGATTATGTGCTGTGATGACACAATGATAAAAACTGGACACAGTCTGCTGAGAAATGTGGTGGCTGTTTTCCAGTCTCTCAGTAGTGCCCAACTCTTTGTGACCCCATGGACTGCAGCATGTGAGGCCTCGCTGTCCCTCACCATCTCCTGGGGTTTGCCCAAGCTCACATCTACAGCAGTGGTGGTGCCATCCAGCTGCCTCACCCTCTGATACCCTCTTCTCCTTCTGCCCTCAATCTTTCCCAGCATCAGGGACTTTTCCAATCAGTAGGCTGTTTGCATCGGGTGACCAAAATACTACAGCTTCATCTTCAGCATCAGTCCTTCCAATGAGTATTCAGGGTGGATTTCCTTAAAGATTGACTGGTTTGAACTCCTTGCTGTCCAAGGGATTCTCATTTCTACATCACTGAGAAATGTAAACACACACAAACAGATATCAAAAAGTTTCACATAAAGTATTTTTTAACATGTAGACTATGAAAACCAATCCTGTGTTAAAGCATATTTTAGGGAATAGAGATAATCTTTAAATGAAACAATAGAAGGACCGTGCTAACATATGACAGGAACGGGGAGTACTCTAGGAGAGAAAACAGAGAGAGAGAAAATGATGGAGGGAGAAGGTAGGAAATTTGTGAGACTTATGTGCTTATCAACATGCCTTAACTCCTCTGACATTAACCAACACTAATTCAGGCTAAATCAGTAAAGAAAGGAAAATTATAACAATATTTCAAATGTAATAATTATTCATTTATTTTTTATTGATTTTGGGTTGTAACTAAAAGACACTTATACTTGACTTCTACAATGCTTGATTTTATTTTAAAACAATACCAAGAGATTTGAGGGGAGACAAAATTCTTTTGCAGAATATTGAAGGATTAAGTTTGACTTCCAAAGTTTTATTATCCCGTTAAATAAATCTGTATAAAGTAGTCCCTGTCAGTCTTACAGACTACTTCATCTTTTATGATGCAGAACAAATGATGCATTTGTCAATATGCACTATACTTAATTTTCCACTGCCTATTTTTCAACTCTCAAAAGATTCATTTTTTTTAAACATTACTTAACTTTAAGATTTGACACTGACCAGGAATTTGTTAGTGCTCCATCACTAGTCTATCCTCTGCTCATCACCAGGGGACAATGGTTCTTTCTTTCCAGAGAACGAATCACATACCTTGAAAGTGGCCAGTAACAATTCTTGTGACATTTCTCTTTGACTGTTATGAAAGGAGAGAAGATGGGAGAGTTATTCACATCAAGCTCCAACAAAATCTCAGTAAACTAACTGCTCCCCCAGGATAAAATTTGCTGCCTTAATGAGATAATCACACAAGCAATGGGGCCTGTCCTTGTGACTTTCTTTTTCTTTTTTGTAACTCTCATTGGAGTGCATAGTTGTTTTACAACATTAGCTTCTTGCTGTACAGCAAAGTGAATCAATCATACATACACATGTATCCACTCTTTTTCACATTTCCTTCCCGTTTAAGTCATGATAGAGCATTGGGTTCCCTGTGCTATACCATAGTATTTAATTAGTTGTCTCTCTTATATATAGTAGTGTATATATGTCAGTCCTAACTTCCAATTAGTCCAATCCCCCTTCCTCCCTTGGTAGTCACAAGATTGCTCTCAACATCTGTGACTATTTCTACTTTGTTTATCCATACCATTTTCCTAGATTCCACATATAAGTGATATATTATATAATATTTGTTTAATCTTCCTAACTAGCCATTGTGACTTCTAATTTTTCTCAAAATAACTTCATTTGCCAAAATGAAGCTTTAAATGATGTAATATATACAATTCACCTATAGATTAATTACACATGGATTAGCATTTTTGGCAATAATCAAAATGTTTCCCATAGCAGGGCTTGGCTCTTGTCACTCCATAATTTCCCAACAGGGTATATATCTATAATCCCTTAACTGAAATTTGAAAATCCATAGGCTTTTAAAAGTTTCAATTTACATAATTTGAGACAAATTTATCTTAAGGCTAAACCTGGTTTGAGCTGCTGTGAGCCTATTTTTGATCTTTGCCCACTTAATGTGAAAATGTACACATTTAAGCTCAAAAATATTAATTCTTTGGTATGCATTCAGATTATTTCTGAAATACATTAGAACAATTGCATAAGCGAATGAGGCCCTTTACTGCTGGAAGCAAAGCATATTTACCTACAACTGAAGCTTTATTACTTATAACTTGAGGGCTCCCTTTGTCTCAATATACTGTTAGTTCCTATTTTCTTATATAATAATGATTATCCATTTGTGAACTTACTATGAGAAAGGAAAACTTATTATTGCTTTTCTCAATCCTAAAGGAAATCAAACCTGAATTTTCATTGGAAGGACTGAGGCTGAAGTTGAAGTTCCAATGTTTTGGCCACTTGATGCAAAGAGCTAACTCATTGGTAAAGACTTGATACTGGGAAAAATTGAAGCCAGGAGAAGAAGCAGGTAACAGAGGATGAGACAGTTGGATGGCACCATTGACTCAATGGACATGAACCTGAGAAAACTCCAGGAGACACTGAAGGACAGGGAAGCCTGGTGTGCTGCAGTCTGTGGGGTCTCAAAGAGCTGGATTTAACTGAGTGACATAAAAATTAGATGAGAAAAGAGCCTTGAGAGGCAGAATAACAGAACCACAGCACCACGACTAGAAATTAGAAATTAGTGGAGGCAAAGTTCAAATTCCAGGAATGTGACTCAAAAATGCTCCATCTTCACCTATTTTCTGACCTTTGCTCCACCTTTCTAACTTTAGAAGGTAACTTAAAGAAAGAAAGATGATCTCAACTTTGATGTTAGAAAAAGCATTTAAATCTATTTAACTAAATAGTTCAGTTCTTAAAATAGACTACCTTAAAATATATCTAATTTACTTTGAAGAGACAATGGGACTTTATCCTGTTCAGGACACAGTGTGAACGTTTCCATGACACATTTACCAACCACTTATATGGACAAAATTCTCTAGCTTATAATTCCCTCCTCTTTGTTATTAATACTCCATTCTTATTATTTCCTACTTTATAGTTCTGAGCATTTTCAGACTTAAATCATCCTCACTGGGGACTAACTGGTCAGATAAACAATATTTTAATCATGTTTCTTTTGTTATTCAGGTGCAAAAATATCATAGCTAACATGTTGAGCTTTTTCACATCAGTAGTCATTAGTTTCTATCAGTTGCATTCTAATATTCTTAGCATCATGCAATTAACAAGAAGTATATCAAAAGAGAACACATTTCTCTTAAGATGTATATGTATTAGTGAAATAATGGAATGGCTCCTTGACTAATAGAAATGCAAATTTCCATTGTTCCGACATTTTTTTTAAGTTTCTAAATATTATTAAAAATATCATTGTTTAGTACTTGAAAGAAAAATTTGTGTGAGAGAAAAAGAAAATTAGCCTAACATCTGGCCTCTTAACAAATGGGACACAGAGATAAAAATTATTTTGTCATGATTTCACCAGATATTAATTTACAGATATCTTAGTGTCAGTGACATGTACAGAGCCAGAGTTTTGTAATGCTTATTTTCTAAGGTAAATGTAGATAATTTATTCCGGAGGCTAAGGGTTTAAAGAGAAAGCATGGAATGGATCAACTCTATACTTCAACATTGAAGTGAGTTCTAGGGTCATATTTTTTTATGACATTTGTACCTTGAGCAATAATGTGGGGCCACCTGGACTTGATTACCTCAAAGTATATTAATATCAGAAAAACCTTTAATGTACCTTTTGCTCCCAGCACCCAATCACCCAGGGTTCTTCCTCTACCCTTAGACAGATGGTTACTAGCATTTAGCCAATCTAAGCAACATTCAAGAGTTTTGTTCCCCCTCCCCCCGGAAACCTGTATGGTTTTGGCTAAACCACCTCTGTCGATATTGTGACCTGAAGTAAAAGAGTACTTGACTAAGAACTTATTATTATTTTTACTCACAACTGAAACTTGTAAATGTCAGGGAAATAAATTCTAAATGGGAAACAAGATCACAAGGAGTTAATGATCTATCTTTAACTTTGGTAGACTCGTGGGAAGTTCTGGAACATGTTAAAATCTGACCTGAACTTGTTGAACTTTCACCTCTTGTTTTAAATCTCTGTACTGTGCACAATGCTTTCAGAATACCCTTGCTTATACTTAACTTCAAGGAAAAAATAAAGAAAAACCTGGGGGATTTAAGGCCTCTCTGGGATGAAGTATAACTAGAGAATCAACATGAATCAGACCTAAATACACACAATTTGTTAACAAGCAAAAGCCATGAAAACTGGGGTCATCTACTATAATCATTAGACATCAAGAGACCTGAGGATAAAACTTTATGGAGCTCAAAGGTCAACATTAAATTGATCATCAGCTTTCATCACCATGTCATTCACCAGCTGCGATCAAATTAATTTTGCTTATTTAACTTACACTGTTTTTCATATCTCTGTGAATGAAAGATCATAAAATGGGATGGCATATTTTTACTTTGGTATTGCATGAACTCATTAGGGTAGTAGATACAATTATTTTTGCAATCTTCAATTTGATGTTCTAAACTTATTCCATGGCAAAACATCACCATCTTATGTAGCTTTAAGGAAAATGTGGCTCTTAAAAATGGCTATTATTAATTTCCAAGTATCAAAAATTTTTGTTTTTATGTTAATAAATAAGCAATAAAAAAGGCATGGCAACCCACTCCAATATTATTGCCTGGAGAATCCCAAGGACAGAGGAGTTTGGCAGGCTACAGTCCGTGGGGTCGCAAAGAGTCCAACACAGTTGAAGTGGCCTAGCATAAAAAATGTTAAAGTGTAAATACCCATGGATAGAAGAAGGCAATAAAGCCATTCATGCCTTTTGATTTGCAAATTTATAAACTAATTTTAGAAAGTAAGTTTATCCATTATGATGTCGCTTACATCTGGATTATACAAAAAGTCAGTAATATGTAATTTGATGTACAGCCCTCAAAAAACTTATAGAACTGTGCCTTGACTTCTAACAGATAGAATAATTTTCAGAGCTTTCTGAGATGCTTGTCTCAGGTTAAAATCCTCAAATTTGGCTCAAATAAAATTTTCCATTTATTTCTTAAAAAAATAACCATCAAAATAATTTTATTGAGCTTTTGATTCAGTAATCATACATTTTAGAACTTATCCTGGTTAATAATATTAAATATATGAACTTACATATTAGATACTATTTATAATTATAAAATCTTAAATATTCTATATATCTTATAATAAAAGAAATAGGCAAATTATTTGTATATCTATTTGACAGATGATATTGCTACTGTAAAAATAATGAACAGTATGCTGTATAGAAGCTTAATAGCTATAATGGTATGGTAACATTTCCATAATAATTATTTTGATCAAACTTACATGGAAAATTATGTAAATCAAAAAATACAGAATATACGACTATATCAACAATACTAAATGAACATAGAATTACACATAAAGACCAAAAATACATTTGTGATGATGATATATTCTGAAAGTGTAAGTTGCTCAGTGGTATCTGACTCTCTGTGATCCCATGGACTGTAGCCCGCCAGGCTCCTCTGTCCATGGAATTCTCTAGGCAAGAAGACTGGAGTGGGTTGCCATTCTCTTCTCCAGAGGATCTTCCTGACCCAGGGGTTGAACTTTGGTCTCCTGCATTGCAGGCAGATTCTTTACTGTCTGAGCCATTAGGGATGGTAAAGTAAGTTTTGTTGTTGTTTTTATGGTTGAATCACAAAGCGTGGGATCTTTATATCCTGGAGTGAAAGCAGAGTCTTAACTATTAGATCACCAGGCAAGTCCACATTTTTAAAGTGTTTGTATGAGTGCTAGTGTAGTAAATAAAGGTATTTTCATACTTAATATTCACTATATTTTACATACATATTTTCCTTTGTGTTGAGTACATGTGTGTGTTAGCCACTCAGTCATATCCAACTCTTTGTGACCCCATGGACTGTAGCAGGCCAGGCTCCTCTGTCTATGGGATTTCCCAAGAAAGAATACTGGAGTGGGTTGCCATTTATCCAGTGTTAAATGAAAATGATTCATCACCAAGTCAGGGGAATAATTAGTGTAGTTAAATATAACCCATAGAGTCTCAGGAAATGTTAAGAGGCAATAATAATAGAGATTATGAATTATTAGACATATAAGCAGTCTAAGAAACAAAATACTGCCCTAAACCTTATTATCGTGAAAGTAAAAGTGAAAGTGTTAGTCGCTCAGTCGTATCCCATTCTTTGTGATCCCATGGACTGAGCCCTCCAGGCTCCTCCAACAGTGGAATTCTCCAGGCCAAAACACTGGAGTGGGTAGCCATTCCCTTCTCCCAGTCTAATATTCTGGTCTGGGAAATTCCATGGACTACATAGTCTTTGGGGTCGCAAAGAGTCAGACACGACTGAGCAGCTTTCACTATACTTCACTTCTCCAAGGAATCTTCCTGACCCAGGGATGGAACCCAGGTCTCCTGTATTGCAGGCAGATTCTTCATTGTCTGAGCCATCAGGGAAGCTCTTCTTGTATTACTCTGTGCAAAGATAAAAGGTTTTTGAAAATGAGAAACAGGTAATCATAGCAATTCTTTAAAATCAGAAACTAACTAGAAGAAATTTCTAATTAAGTGAGATTTGGCAGAGGTCATAGTCTATGTGTAGTACAAAATGATAAGGAAAAAAAATGCTATTGATATTTCAAACCAAAAATAATTTGGAGATTGTTCTTACGGGTTAGTGAGCATTCCTGAATTCTTCCAACAGCAAAAAAACAATCAAACAAAAAGACCACATAATTTTGACACACATTTATAATAAATGTCAAAGATTGCAAAAACCTAGATATAACTTACTTTATGTAGTAATCTTTCAGCTCTGTAATGGTAGAATTTAGAAAATCTTTCTATATGGAAGAATAAAAGTATGAAATTAAATTTTAAATTATTTTATTCAAGAGATAAGCTGTAAACCACTATGCTCTAGAGTTTGCTCAAATTCATGTCCATTGAGTCAGTGATGCTATCTATTTCATCCTCTGCCGCCCCCTTCTCTTTTTGCCATTTATCTTTCAGAACATAAGGGTCTTTTCCAATGAGCTGGCTCTTTATATCAGGTGGCCAAAATATTAGAGCTTCAGCATCAGTCCTTCCAATGAATATTAAGGGTTGATTTCCATCCAAGGGACTCCCAAGAGTCTTCTCTAGAACCAAATTCAAAAACATCAATTCTTGGGTCCTTGGCATTTTTATAGTCCAGCTACCACATCCATACGTGATTATTAGAAAAACCATCGCTTTGACTCTACAGACCTTTGTTAGCAAACTGATGGCTCTGCTTTTTAACATGCCGTCTAGTTTTGTCATAGCTTTTCTTCCAAGGAGTAAGTGACTTTTAATGTCATGGTTAAATTTTGACATCCCCACTTGCTGGTTATGCAATTATGAGTAAGTTATTTAAACTTTCCAAGCCTCAGCTTTCATGTAGATAAAATAGAATTTATAGTAATTCTTTCACATGGGTTTTCCTAGAAAGAAATTAGGGCTTCCCTGGTAGCTCAGCTGATAAGGAACCCACCTGCAATGCAGGAGACACCTATTGGACTCCTGGGTTGGGAAGATCCACTGGAGAAGAGATAGGCTACCCAATCCAGTATTCTTAGGCTTCCTTGGTGCTTCAGATGGTAAAGAATCCACATGCAATGTGGGAGACCTGGATTCTATCCCTGGATTGGAAAGATCCCTTAGAGGGGGCATCTCAACTCACTCCAGTATTCTTGCCTGGAGTATCCCAAAGACAGAGGAGCCTGATGGGCTTCAGTCTGTGGGGTCGCAAAAAGTCGGACACCACTGAGCGACTAAGTACACCACAGGAAGAGTGAGCGACAAAGGATGAAAAGGTTGGATGGCATCACCAACTCAGTGGGCGTGAGTTTAGAAACCTCTGTGAGAAAATGAAGGACAAGAAAGCTTGGTGTGCTTCAGTGCTTAAATTGCAGAGTCAGACACAATTTAGTGACTGCACAACAACAAATGCTCAAAATACCACACAATTGCACTCATCTCATAGAGTAAGTTCAGTTCAGTTCAGTCGCTCAGTCATGTCCGACTCTTTGCGACCCCATGAATCGCAGCACGCCAGGCCTCCCTGTCCATCACCAACTCCCGGAGTTCACTCAGACTCACGTCCACTGAGTCCGTGATGCCATCCAGCCATCTCATCCTCGGTCGTCCCCTTCTCCTCCTGCCCCCAATCCCTCCCAGCATCAGAGTCTTTTCCAATGAGTCAACTCTTCGCATCAGGTGGCCAAAGTACTGGAGCTTCAGCTTTAGCATCATTCCTTCCAAAGAAATCCCAGGGTTGATCTCCTTCAGAATGGATTGGTTGGATCTCCTTGCAGTCCAAGGGACACTCAAGAGTCTTCTCCAACACCACAGTTCAAAAGCATCAATTCTTCGGCTCTCAGCGTTCTTCACAGTCCAACTCTCACATCCATACATGACCACAGGAAAAACCATAGCCTTGACTAGATGGACCTTAGTCGGCAAAGTAATGTCTCTGCTTTTGAATATATTATCTAGGTTGGTCATAACTTTTCTTCCAAGGAGTAAGCGTCTTTTAATTTCATGGCTGCAATCACCTTCTGCAGTAATTTTGGAGCCCCCCAAAATAAAGTCTGACACTGTTTCTACTGTTTCCCCATCTATTTCCCATGAAGTGATGGGGCCAGATGCCATGATCTTTGTTTTCTGAATGTTGGGCTTTAAGCCAAATTTTTCACTCTCCTCTTTCACTTTCAGCAAGAGGCTTTTTAGCTCCTCTTCACTTTCTGCCATAAGGGTAGTGTCATCTGCATATCTGAGGTTATTGATATTTCTCCCGGCAATCTTGATTCCAGCTTGTGTTTCTTCCAGTCCAGCGTTTCTCATGATGTACTCTGCATAGAAGTTAAATCAGAGGGTGACAATACACAGCCTTGATGTATACTTTACTCATAGAGTAAAGTAATGCTCAAAATTCCCCAAGCCAGGCTTCAACAATACATGAACTGTGAACTTCCAGATGTCCAAGCTAGTTTTAGAAAAGGCAGAGGAACCAGATATCAAATTGCCAACATCCACTGGATCATCAAAAAGCCAAGAAAGTTCCAGAAAAATATCTACTTCTGCTTTATTGACTATGCCAAAGCCTTTGTGTGGATCACAATAGACTGGAAAATTCTGAAAGAGATAGGAATACCAGACTACCTGATCTACCTCTTGAGAAATCTGTATGCAGGTCAGGAAGCAACAGATAGAACTGGACATGGAACGGACTGGTTCCAAATAGGAAAAGGAGTACGTCAAGGCTATATATTGTCACCCTGCTTATTTAACTTCTATGCAGAGTACATCATGAGAAACGCTGGGCTGGATGAAGCACAGGCTGGGATCAAAATTGCCAGGAGAAATATCAATAACCTCAGATATGCAGATGACACCACCCTTATGGCAGAAAGTGAAGAAGAAATCAAAAGCCTCTTGATGAAAGTGAAAGGAGAGTGGAAAATTTGGCTCAAAGCTCAACATTCAGAAAATTAAGATCATGGCATCCAGTCCCATCACTTCATGGCAAATAGCTGGGAAACAGTGGAAACAGTGAGAAACTTTATTTTGGGGGGTCCAAAATCACTGCAGATGGTGATTGCAGCTATGAAATTGAAAGACACTCCTTGGAAGGAAAGTTATGATCAATCTATACAGCATATTTAAAAGCAGAGACATTCCTTTGCCAGCAAAGGTCCATCTAGTTAAGGTTATGATTTTTCCAATAGTCATGTATGGATGTGAGAGCTGGACTATAAAGAAAGCTGAGTGCTGAAGAATGGATGCTTTTGAACAGTGGTGTTGGAAAAGCCTCTTGAGAGTCCCTTGGACTGCAAAGAGATACAATCAGTCCATCCTGAAGGAAATCAGTCCTGAATATTCATTGGAAAGACTATGCTGAAGCTGATCTCCAATACTTTGGCCACCTGATGCAAAGAACTGACTCATTTGAAAAGGCTCTGATGCTGGGAAAGATTGAAGGCGGGAGAAGGGGATGACAGAGGATGAAATGGTTGGATAGAATCATGGACTCAATGGACATGAGTTTGAGTAAACTCCAGGAGTTGGTGATGGACAGGGAGGCATGGCATGCTACAGTCTATGGGGTCACAAAGAGTCAGACACAACTGAGTGACTGAACTGAACTGAACTGAACAACAACAAAGATATCACAGAGCTAATAAGCCAAAAATGAGTTATGTTTTATGTGTAATTTCTGGATCCAAGAAAAGAAAATCTGAAAAATTGAGGCCAGTATTGAAAACTGATTTTATCCTAGAGGCATCTGCCATTTCCTGAAGAGATGATTGAGACGTTGAGAAAGTATACAATGCTTTTGATAACTTTGTCGTGTTAGTTATACAAAGGTTAGGATCTAGGGTCCTGGATTTTGAGGCCTTGGTAAAGTTTCTGGGAAAAGTTATTAGGATTCCAAAAAATTACCCTCTATGGGTTAAGATTCTGAAAGATTATGTTCTGAGAGTAAGGGTAAACCAAATATAATTAAAATTGCAAAGATTGAAGACTTGATTTGACTTTTTTAGAAAAATTAAATTACTAATACTTCTTAGACATTAAAATTATTTCCTTTATTGCATTAAAAACATAATAACTAAGTAGAAGAAAAGCTCACATATCAAAAATGGGGAGGAATCAGACACAAGAGAAAAAGCACCATAAACTAGCTTTGCTAAGCATAAGGAGATAGAAGAAAATGTACTATAATATTAATTAATATCCAGAAGGGCTATTATGTGTATTAGGCTTTTTATCTCTGAATGCTTATGTCTTTTGCTCATTCTTCTATATTTTCCATATTTCTCTATTCATGATTGACTATGGATACTTTTATGACCTTTCTTCAGGATTATTCGGTCTAGGTTTGGCTGTGTCATGCATAATTTTAGAATAAACCACCATTTATTTACACTAACTTTTAGTTCTAATGATTTTTATTTTTTATAGATTCTAGGTTTTGCCTGATTTTTTTTTCTTTTATCTGCTTATACTTTATAAATACATCTATTTAATGTCTTTTTCTATTGTGCATAATTTATTCCCTTTCTTTTTTCTGGTACTACATCTTTTCTTCTCCTCTTGGTTATTATGTTTTTATCTGATAATGTCATTTTTAAATCTGAGAAAGAGTTATAATTTCATTTTTTTTGAAAAAAATTCAACACTGTCTTTCACTGTTGCAATTCCACCTCCTTCTGGTTCATTCTTACTCTCAAAATATAATCTTCTGCAGTTTTAACTCTTAGGGTGTTATTCTTTGGAATCCTAATCCGACTCAGGGGAAATTGTCCAGAACCTCCACATCGAGCTCCCTGGATTCTAATACTTGAACTATCAACAGCATAAGGTTGTCAAAAGCAGTGTGCAGTTTCCCAGCTTCTCAGTTATCTCTCAGGAAATGGGAGATGCCATCTGACAAATACATAGTTGCTCAGGGGATACTAATGATCTAATACCTCAATATGTTGGCCAACACAAAATTGATGCTTTGATAATGACTTGAAATATGAGATTTCAGGATAATGTGAGGAGTCCAGAGAGAGATGGTTTAGAACAACAAAAGGTTGTCTTTGGTATATAAAATGTGCACTTAGATAAATTTTTATAGGTAATTTAATCCATTTATATCTCTAAATATGTTATTAGTAGTTTCTAACAAAGGAGACAATGTATATTTTTACTTATGGATTCTTATATTGTAAGCTTGATTCCCACAAAATTTGTTTTATTTGTTAATTTAATAGGTCCTGCTTAACACTAATCAGCTTATTTTTAGGAACCATCAGTTCACTTCAATCGCTCAGTTGTGTCCGACCACACCAGGTCTCCCTGTCCATCACCAGCTCCCAGAGTTTTTTCAAACTCATGTCTATTGAGTCAGTGATGCCATCCAACCATTTCATCCTCTGTCGTCCCCTTCCCTGCCTTCAATCTCTCCCAGCATCAGGGTCTTTTCCAATGAGTTAGCTCTTCGCATCAGGTGACCAAAGTATTGGAGTTTCAGTTTCAACATCAGTCCGTCCAATGAACACCCAGGACTGATCTGCTTTAGGATGGACTGGTTGGATCTCTTTGCAGTGAAAGGGACTCTCGACTGTCTTCTGCAACATCACAGTTCAAAAGCATCAATTCATCAGAGCTCAGCTTTCTTTATATTCCAACTCTCACATCCATACATGACTACTGGAAAAACCGTAGCCTTAACTAGATGGACTCTTGTTAGCAAAGTAATGTTTCTGCTTTTTAATATGCTGTCTAAGCTGGTTATAGTTTTTCTTCCAAGGAGCAAGTTTCTTTTAATTTCATGGCTGCAGTCACCATCTGCAGTGATTTTGGAGCCCAAGAAAATAAAGCCTGTCACTGTTTCCACTGTTTCCCCATCTATTTGCTATGAAGTGATGGAACTGGATTCGATGATCTTAATTTTTTGAATGTTGAGCTTTAAGCCAACTCTCTCACTCTTCTCTTTCACTTTCATCAACAAACTCTTCAGTTCTTCACTTTCTGCCATAAGGGTGGTGTCATCTATATATCTGAGGTTATTGATATTTTTTCCGGCAATCTTGATTCCAGCTTGTGCTTCCTGCAGCCCAGCTTTTCATATGATATATTCTGCATATAAGTTAAATAAGCAGGGTATATTACCTTGAAGTACTCCTTTCACTATTTGGAACGAGTCTGTTTCCAGTTCTAACTGTTGCTTCTTGACCTCCATTCAGATTTTTTTTTTTACTTTATTTATTTATTTTTTTATTATTATTAATTTTTATTTTTTTAGTTTGTTTTGCTTTACAATACTGTATTCATTTTGCTATACATTGACCTGAATCAAGGAGGCAGGTAAGGTGGTCTGGTATTTCCATCTCTTGAAGAATTTTCCACAGGTTTTTTTTTTTTTTTTCAATCTATACAGTCAAAGCCTTTGGTGTAGTCAGTAAAGCAAAGTAGATGTTTTTCAGGAACTCTCTTGCTTTTTTGATGATTCAAAAGATGTTGTCAATTTGATTTCTGGCTTCTCTGCCTTTTCTAAATCCAGGCTGAACATCTGGAAGTTCATGGTTCACATACCGTCAAAACCTGGCTTGGAGAATTTTGAGCATTACTCTGCTAGTGTGTGAGATGAGTGCAATTGTGTGGTAGTTTGAACATTGTCTGGCATCATATTTCTTTGGGATTGGAATGAAAACTACCTTTTGCAGTTCTGTAAGCCACTGCTGAGTTTTCCAAATTTGCTGGCATATTGAGTGCAGCACTTTCACAGCATCATCTTTAGAATTTGAAATAGCCCAGCTGAAATTACATCATCTCCACTAGCTTAGTTTGTGGTGATGCATCCAAAGCCCTTTTGACTTTGCATTCCTGGAGGTCTGGCTCTAGGTGAGTGATCACACAATTGTGATTATCTGGGTCATGAAGATCTTTCTTGTATTGTTCTTCTGTGTATTTTTGTCACCTCTTCTTGGTCTCTTCTGCTTCTGTTAGGGCCATACAATTTCTGTCCTTTATTGTCCCCCTCTTTGCATGAAATATTCCCTTGGTATCTCTAATTTTTTAAAGAGATCTCTAGTCTTTTCCATTTTATTGTTTTCCTCTATTTCTTTGCATTGATCACTGAGGAAGGCTTTCTTATCTCTCCTTGGTATTCCTTGGAACTCTGCATTCCAATGGGTATATCTTTCTTTTTCTCTGTTGCCTTTGGCTTCTCTTCTTTTCTCAGCTGTTTGTAAGCCCTCCTCAGACAATCATTTTGCCTTTTTGAATTTTCTCCCCCTTGGGGATGGTCTTGATCCCTGCCTCCTGTACAATGTCACAAACTTCCATCCATAGTTCCTCAGGCACTCTATCAAATCTAACCCTTTGAATCTATTTCTCACTTCTGCTGTATAATCATAAGGAATTTGATTGAGGTCATACTTGGATATTCTAATGGTTTTCCCTACTTTCTTCAAGTTAAGTCTGAATTTGCAATAAGGAGTTCATGATCTGAGCCACAGTCAGCTCCTGGTCTGGTTTTTGCTGATTGTATAGTATTTCTCCATCTTTGACTGGAAAGAATATAATCAGTCTGATTTAGGTATTGACCATCTGGTGACGTCTATGTGCAGAGTCTTCCCCTGTGTTTCTGGAAGAGAATGTTTGGTATAACCAGTGCATTCTCTTGGCAAAACTCTAGTACCCTTTGTCCTGCTTTGTTTTGTACTCCAAGGCCAAATTTGCCTGGTACTCCAGGTATCTCTTGGCTTTCTACTTTTGCATTCTAGTCCCCTACAATGAAAAGGACATCTTTTTGGGGTATTAGTTTTAGAAGATCTTGTAGGTCTACATAGAACCATTCAACTTCAGCTTCTTTGGCATTAGTGATTGGGACATAGACTTGAATTACAGTATATTGTATGGTTTGCCTTGGAAACAGAAAATTCTGTCATTTTTGAGATTGCATCCAAGTACTGCATTTTGGACTCTTTTGTTTACTGTGATGGCTACTCCATTTCTTTACATTCCAATGTTCATTTTGATGATAAGAACTGGTAAACAATCTACAAAACTGGAAAAGCTTTTATAGTGTTTTTTGCCATAATATTATAATGGATACTAAAGTTGCTAATTAATTTTTAAATTCAGTGTTTTGTTAGAAAATAGAAAAGAACTCTACAGAATAAAATTGGTAATGTCTTTTTCAGTTAGTTTACCTAAAATGTGCTTTTGCTCATTTGCTAAGTTGTGTCCAACTCTAAGCAACCCCATAGACTGCAGCATGCCAGGCTCCTCTGTCCTACACTCTTTCCCAGAGTTTGCTCAAATTCATACCCATTTAGTCAGTGATGCTTCCAGCCATCTCATCCTCTACTACCCACTTCTTTTGCCTTCAGTCTTGCCCAGCATCAGGATCTTTTCCAATGAGTTGGCTCTTTGCATCAGGTGGAGCTGAAATCAATCTTTGTATATTATATATGTATGTATTTTGATGTGTGAGTATATATACACATTATACACATATACATATATATACATATGCATGCAAATACAAACATACCCCTATGCATAAATTAATTACACAGATATAATTTTAAAGTAACTATATTAGTATATAAAACCAATGATATGAAGACTTTGGTTATCAGGGTGTTTTTCATTTAATATATTTTATCTTTTGTAACAGTTTGTCTTTTATTTGTTAGTGCTTTTTAGAAAACAAATATAACACCCAAGGTATTTACTAAGTTTAATTTACCTTTAATTCAGCCCCTATGACTCTCCAAAATCTTGTATAATATTTAGAACTACCCTAAGAAATGGCTAGATTCTGACCAATTAATACAACAGGTAGGTGTATGAGACATAATATAATCTCAGAGGGAAAATAGTTTTATTGCTAACTTTAAGAACCATGATATTCTATAAGTAAACTAAATTCTGAAAGCTTAGCACATTTCCAATAATTGTGGGTTTATTTTATTTTGCTTCTGATCTAACTGATATACCAGTTTACAAAAAGAAGCAACTTTCCTTTTTTTGTCATCAAATTTACGTGGGTATCTAATAATATAACAGATGTATAGAACAGTCTTTTGGACTCTGTGGGAGAGGCAGAGGGTGGGATGATTTGGGAGAATGGCATTGAAACATGTATAATATCATATAAGAAATTAATCGCCAGTCTAGGTTCGATGCAGGATACAGGATGCTTGGGGCTGGTGCACTGGAATGACCCAGAGAGATGGTATAGGGAGGGAGGTGGGAGGGGGGTTCAGGATTGGGAACTCATGTCCACCCATGGTGGATTGATGTTGATGTATGGCAAAACCAATACAGTATTGTAAAATAAAATAAAGTAAAATTTAAAAAACAAATGCATTAAAACTGTTCAAAAATACAAGTTAAATATAATGTGTCTTAAATTTAGCATTCACAAATAACATACGCACTTTAAAGATCTGAAATAATATTGTTATCTATCTAAAACCACTAATGAACTAAAGTTGTTCTTAAAATGTTTCTTTAATTATCCTCAAAATCAGATTCAAGATATCCAAAATTTATGTTTCTCTTCTTACATCTTCCAAAATGGGACAGTTTCCCTAAAGCTCATTTGTTGTCTGCTCATGGCTTCCAATATTATTAACTGTTTTGATACATTATTATTTCCAATAATTCAGTTCAGTTCATTTCAGTCGCTCAGTCATGTCCAACTCTTTGTGACCCCATGAATCGCAGCACACCAGGCCTCCCTGTCTATCACCATCTCCCGGAGTTCACTCAGACTCACGTCCATAGAGTCAGTGATGCCATCCAGCCATCTCATCCTCTGTCATCCCCTTCTCCCCTGTCCACAATCCCTCCCAGCATCAGAGTCTTTTCCAATGAGTCAACTCTTCGCATGAGGTGGCCAAAGTACTGGAGCTTCAGCTTTAGCATCATTCCTTCCAAAGAAATCCCAGGGTTGATCTCCCTCAGAATGGACTGGTTGGATCTCCTTGCAGTCCAAGGGACTCTCAAGAGTCTTCTCCAACACCACAGTTCAAAAGCATCAGTTCTTCAGTGTCCAGCTTTCTTCACAGTCCACCTCTCACATCCATACATCACCACCAGAAAAATCATAGCTTTGTTGGCAAAGTAATGTCTCTGCTTTTCAATATGCTATCTAGGTTGGTCATAACTTTTCTTCCAAGGAGTAAGTGTCTTTTAATTTCATGGCTGCAGTCACCATCTGCAGTTATTTTGGAGCCCAAAATATAAAGTCTGACACTGTTTCCAATGTTTACCCATCTATTTCTCATGAAGTGATGGGACCAGATGCCATGATCTTTGTTTTCTGAATGTTGAGCTTTAAGCCAACGTTTTCACTCTCCACTTTCACTTTCATCAAGAGGCTTTTTAGTTCCTCTTCACTTTCTGCCATAAGGGTGGTGTCATCTGCATATCTGAGGTTATTGTTATTTCTCCCAGCAATCTTTATTCCAGCTTGTGCTTCTTCCAGCCCAACACTTCTCATAATTAACTACTGTTAATTTACTGCATAATAGGTGTATGCAAGCTTCCCAGGTGGCTCCAGTGGTAACAAAACCAACAAACAAACAAAAAAACCTGCCTGCTAGGCAGGAGACATAAGAGACATGGGTTCCCTCCTTAAATTGAGAAAATCACTTGAAGGAGAGCATAGCAATCCACTCCAGTATTCTTGCCTGGAGAATCCCATGGACAGAGGAGCCTGGAGGGCCACAGTCTATCGGGTCACAAGGAGTCAGACATGACTGAAGTGACAGGATGCAAGCATGCAAGAAAGCACTTTCCACAGTTTTTATTTATATTTCTTCATTCACTGTTAATATTCTTATCCTCAACTTGCTGATGAAGGAACTAAACCTAAAAGAGACCAAGTAATTTGTCTAAAGACATAAAGCCAAAAAGGCAGAATTGAAATCCAAGTTCAGATAAATTTGACATCAAAGCCCAGGTTCATAGTCACTACATGTCAACTTCACATTTATACTTTATTATAGATAAATCTGTAGAGCAATGGAAGAGACACTTAGCTTTTTAAAAAGAATACAGGTTTGAGAGAATAGCATTGAAATATGTAAATTACCATATGTGAACTAGATTGCCAGTCCAAGTTCGATGCATGAAACAAGGCACTCAAAGCCAGTGCACTGGGACAAGCCTGAGGGATGGGAAGGGGAGGGAGGTTCAGGATCGGGGACACATGTCCCCCATAGCTGATTCATGTATGGCAAAAACCACTACAGTATTGTAAAGTAATTAGCCTCCAATTAGAATAAATGATTTAAATATTTTTTTAAAAAAGAATGCAGGTATGTCACTGATGATGTGATCTACTCTTTCTAGGAAATGAGTAAAACTTCTTAGAATTGGAAACCATCAGATTGTCTGTGCTACTGAGACAAGTCCAGTGAACTGCAAAAGATATTACTTCTATGAAAATTTTGCTGATATGTTAACATTGACAAGATTGGTTATCAAAATAATCACTTAACTTTACTGAGTTGTATTGGGCAAATAATACTAGACAGAGATCAAAACAAAAAGAGAAAGGGAAAATGACATATAAAACTTAGCAAAACATTTTTTGGCAGAGTCTGACTTTCACTCTTTTTAAAATAAATTCTGGGGGTGGGAGCGGGGGAAACTAGACATATAATTTCACCATGGCCTCGAAGAGTTTATAGTGGGAAATGCCTGTGATATTAACTCAAACATTTAAACTAATAGGCTAAAAGAGGGGAGGAAATTTGTGGAGAGAGAAATAAATCCGTCAGTCATAAAGTTATGTGATGCTAATTAAAATGCACTCCCAGGTTGCAAAGCAGCTGCCAAACTGCTGAGTGTTTTCAGAAAATAATTCTGGAAAGGGTCTAGGTGTCACAAGCACTTTTAACATTCATCCTCAGAGTATTTCATCCACAAAATAACCATGCAAAAGGAAAGCGAGTTTGCCAAGCACAGAATTTCATTTAGCACCTTGGTAGTTCACTTAATTAGAATAAACCCAGACTTCTTTAAGGCTCTTCTGTAAGCCTAAACCTCATCACCACAAACTGACTTTTTAATTATGTGGTTCTTAAGAGCCTTTGGGCATGTAATAGGACAGACTGTAAATATAGCTATTAACACACACACACACACACACACACACACACACAGTGCTTTTGGAGAATCTCGCAATGGATTAGATGTTATTCATGTTACTCTGTCATGATATGAATTTAGTAAAGACAAATAACTTCTACAATACTCAATTTCTTTCTCACAAAGGAAGAATGATCTAGGTGCTGTTTCAAAGTTACTGTTTTGTTTTCAAGATTAAATAAGATATTTGCAAAGTGCATAGTAGAGTGCTTATGTTACAAATACAACATAATTAACATAACATAATAACGTAACTAGCAAATAACATTTAAGCTAGTGTTAGTGAAAATACTGATGAGTAGAAGTCAAAAGTCCTTAATTAGAGTCTTTTCACTGTCATTGGCTAGATGTACAGTCTTAGAAAAATCTCATTATTATGATTATCCTCAGGATCCATGTAGGTAGCACCAGAACACACTCAAGATCGAGAGTCCATAATTTTTTTTTATAATTTAGCTACAGTTATACCTATTAAGAATTCTCAGGACTTAATATAGATAAAGTTAAGTTATATAAGCCTTCCCATTAGGCTGTCCTTTTAAATTCACATTTGGGAGAACTTGTACCTGATCAGAACCTTTTATTAATTTACTTGGGAAAAAATGTCAAGAATAAGTAAATTATAATCTTATATTACTCTCAAGAGTAGACTGACTCAGTTACTTAGTCCTTGTTTTCAGGCAGTATGACTAAAAAGAACCAAAAATAATCTTCCTAGTAAAGCTATCAAAATCATGAAAAACTGAAAGAGAGGTAGAAGGTACCCTTTTATATTGTACCAATGACCAGGAATAACAATAAGGAATTCATAGAGGACAGCTCTAAAATAAAGACCCAAACCCTGGGCCCTTAGGACAAAGTAAAATTGTGCTACAAAGGGTTTCAATGAAATCTGGAAAATTTGAACTTTCTTACCTGTCTGCACAGGAAGGAGGACAGGATGCTAAGTCTAGGGTAGCTTCAGGTAAGAAATACAGTGGGAAATACACACACTGCATTGTTCCAATTTTGTGAAAAGAGAACTTAAATCCTACGCAAAAATGAAGCAACAAAGACACAAAGCTTTGAAAAGACAAGGTAAAATTAGCAAATTTGTAATCAGAAGTTGACATTTATACATTTATGGTTCAAAACATAAAGCAAAGAGATTTTATTTATTATAGCTGAATGATAGCAAAAACATTGTGCATCAAAAATTATGTACTGCACCTATTTAATGTGCAGTTACGGAATTTGCATTTTAACCATGAAAACATAAGGTATTACAAAACAGGTGGATTCTTTACCAATAGCACCATTTGGGAAGTCCTTAATCCTTATGAGTATGCTCCAAAAAGTTGCTGTGCTTAGTTGCTCAGTTTTGTCCAACTCTTTGTGACGCCATGGACTATAGCCCCCAAAGCTCTTCATTCAAGAGGATTCTCCAGGCAAGAATACTAAAGTGGGTTCCATGCCCTCCTCCAGGAGATCTTCCCAACCCAGGGATGGAACCCAGGTTGCCCACATTGCAGGCAGATTCTTTACCATCTGAGTCACCAGGGAATCTCGTTCCAAAAAGCACTGAAGTCTAAGTCTGGCAGGTTTCCAGGGGATTTAAAACTTTTCTCATTCATCTGTGAATAGAACAGTCTCTCAATTAAAGCGTGAAAGTGAAAGCTGCCCAGTCGTGTCTGACTCTTTGCGATCCCATGGTCTATACAGTCCATGGAATTCTCCAGACCAGAATACTGGAGTGGATAGCCTTTCCCTTCTCCAGGGATCTTCCCAACCTAGGGATCGAACCCAGGTCTCCTGCATTCCTGGCGGATTCTTTACCAGCTGAGCCACAAGGGAAGCTCCAAAGAGTTATAGCAACTTCAAATCCAACCATACATTTATTTATGCTTATCATTTTTAGGAAAAAGGAATGGTCAGTTGCCGGGGGCCAGCTTGAAGCACTCCGCCCATGGCAAAGGTCATGAGGAAGGAGGCTTGGCATACGCAAAGGTGTGATCAAGCCTCAGGAAACCCCCTGTTCCTGAGCATCTACCCCCAAAACCAGAGTCTGTTTTATGCTCTCACCTACACCTCTGACTTTACGGGGGGCTCTTCCCCATAACCATTTCTCTCGGTGAAGGGGTTAACTTGCAGCTCCAGTTAATAAAAATTCCTGGGTGTGACAACAGTGTTTCAACTTATGAACTTCTGAAGGTTATCTAGCCTGCCTGTATAGGTTTGTCCGGCCACATGTGATTGTTTACAGCCTCCCAACAGTGAGAGGCACGAGATGTTTTAGACTTACTAAAGGCAGATTCTTTTGGGAAGTCAGAGTTTATTACTATAGTGGGTTGGTTAAGAATTGTATTGGTGAAGGGTTTTTCATTTGTTGTGCCAATAATTGCTACTAATTCCCTGCCCTGGGTGTGACAAGCGTGTCTCAGGTCAAACCTCTGCTGACGGACTAGTTCGTGTGACAGGATTATCCATACTCTGCCAAGCACATGATTGTTTACTACCTCTCAACCATAAACAGCACAGAGGGTTTGGGGTATTTTGAGGGTCTTAATTAGCATAGGGCTTTTCTCATTGTTGAGTCAATGATTGCCGCCAGGCCTCCACGTCCTTAGGCACCTGGGAATATATTAATCAATGTATTTGGAATATAAAAAAGGAACTATAGTAGTTTTTGGTGTTAGCAATACTAGACTTGTTGAGTTAATGAATTTTCTCCTTTGTTATAGATCACTGTACTTTGTTATAAATCACTGTGTCCTTGCTATGTAAAAATGTAACTTTATCACTATCTTAAGACTAAATAGATCTTAAGGTGAACATTGGTGAAGGGATTTCACTTGTTGGGCTGATGTTTGCTGTTAAATCTCCATATTCCCTGCCCTTATAATGAATATAACTAGCATATAAGAGAAATAAGTATTAACCTTTAAGATTAATCATGTTAACCTTGGGTTAAATAAATTCCTTTCTTGATTGTAACTCACTACACCCTCACCCTATAGGAATGCAACTTTATTTGGAGGATGGTGCCTGATTTAAGAAAAAACACCCTTGGAAAAATAAGTTTTTTGGTTATCACAAAGAAAGAGTCAAAACATGTCAGCAGGCCTCATGGCCAGAAGATGATGTAAAACCCCTAAGACCTTTTGTATACATTTATGCAAAGCACCTGATTTTGATAAAGGTCAGGACTGCTGACCCTCGCGTGACTCTGTATTCATCCTTATATGGAACAAAAAGTATATAAGCAAACCTAAAAATAAAGAATGGGATCAGTTTCTGGAAAGACTGATTCCCCCATGTCGTTCTTTCTTTCCCCTTCTGGCTGAATTCCCATCTGGGGAGTGGGTACTCACCAAGCCTACTAATTATGCCTGGGCTTCTAAGATCAATCAGGAGAGGCCTCAGTGCCTCCTCTCCTTCGGGAGAACGGAAAGACGCCTGTGGCCTGTAGGTGGTGATGGGTATTCCACGTAAATCAAGTTATTCAGCCTCTTTTCTCCACTAATTTTCCTACTACACTATCCGTTTCTAATCTCTCTATATATCTGTAATTAAATAAGTTTTTTCCTAGGATGCCAACTCCATCCCCACCTTCGAATCACCCTGGATCCACCAGGGCTGGACCCTGGCAGTCAGTATGTATACATGACTTAGGAAAACATGAAAAGTTAAAAGAGAATCCCTTACCAAGCAGTGTTTCATTTGAGAGGGACCAGTTGTAGAGATTGCAAATGACATCATCAGTCACTGAAATTGATGGAGCCTGCTAAGATAACATTCTTCACCCCAGTGTAAACACTGACGATCCTCCCACGGATGCCTTACATTGCAAGACTTGGATTTGGTTTATAAGTCTGACAAGTGTGACCTTTAAAATAATGTATTTGCTATAAAAGAGGAAAGAAAACTCTTTATAACTAAAATATATTGGCTACAAAATCACTTTCCAGCAAGCAGTCTGATTACAATCAAAATAACACACCAAAATGAAACAGTTTACCTGTGATCAATTTAATGTGGTTGTAAAATGCTAATTATGAGAGAAAACACATTCAAGGTTTGTGATACCATCTATAAAACTTGCAGAGAATCTAACATTCAGTGATGTGTAGCACATATGGGTAAGCAGATGGCCAAAGTATTATTTTTAAAAACAGGACTTTTGCTGACAAAATACAGAACTGGAATGGTGTGATTGGAAAGCTAAGGGGATGTTATTTATGAGGCAGTAAGCTCATGCTCAGTAATTGGATTCTTGCTAAATGGCAGATAAAAAGGATTTGGGGAAAAATGAGTGTGTGCAGTTATAGAAATGAGTAAGAAATTCTTCTGACAATATACCTATCCAAAATTTTAATCCCAACTCATCACCTTTCACTTCTTTGACTTTTGATGAGTTATAAGAGGAGGCTTACTTTATCACATCAGGCTCAATGCATGCAAAATTTTAACTTATCTCCTTACTTTCTGATGCAGTTCTGGGGTGAAGGGGGATATTATGAGATCATTCTGGATGTAACAGATACAAAATAGGTATAAAATATTTTAAAATCTACATACAAAATAGAATATATCGGTTCAGTTCAGACATTAGGCCATGTCCAACTCTTAGCGACCACATGGACTGTGGCATGCCAGGCTTCCCTGCTCATCACCAACTTCCAGAGCTTGCTCAAACTCATGTCCATTGAGTCGGACAATCTTTCCCAGCATCAGGGTCTTGTTAAATGAGTCAGTTCTGTTATATAATAGACTATATAACAAAGATTAAATTGGCCACTCAAGATAACTTGGTTAAAGGGTTTAAATTTTAAGTTATACAATTAATAAGTTCTGGGGATCTAAAGTGTTTATAATTAATAATACTGTAATTGTATATGTTAAATGTGCTAAGAGTATATCTTCTGTTCTCAACATACACATACATACACAGACGTGCACAAGGTAACTATGAATTAGTGAATTATCTTAGCTTGACTAAGGTAATTAACTCACAATATATACATATATAAAATTATCATACTGCAAGTATTAAATATATCCTTGTCAATGATGCCTCAATAAAGTTGGAAAAAATAACTTGCTGATTTTAATACTTCTCTTTTGAACTACATTTGAAATGATTCATTTATATCCCTACTACTCATTATATTCAACCAAGATTTGATGGGGAACTATATGCCTTCTTGAATTGCTATTAGCTATTGCTATTAGCTAGCTGAAATCAGGATTATCTCCTGTACATATTTTGTAATCCTAACCAAGCATTGGAGAAGGCAATGGCACCCCACTCCAGTACTCTTGCCTGGAAAATCCCATGGACGGAGGAGCCTGGTAGGCTGCAGTCCATGGGGTTGCTAAGAGTCAGACTTGACTGAACAACTTCACTCTCACTTTTCACTGTCATGCACTGGAGAAGGAAATGGACACCCACTCTAGTGTTCTTGCCTGGAGAATCCCAGGTAAGGTGGAGCCTGATGGGCTGCCTTCTATAGGGTCACACAGAGTCAGACACGACTGAAATGACTTAACAGCAGCACAGCAATCAAGCATTAGGCTTGGCCTGTAGTAAAGGGTAAGAAAAATTTTACTGAATAAATTAATGAAGACCTATTACTTAATTAATGAAGACTTATTACTTAATTAATGAATTTTAAGCCATCACATTTAAAATTGCAGTGATTTTTTAGAACAAAAGTCTAACCTCTCCTTAAGGACTGTATTTTAGAAAGGTTTTTAATAATTCTATAAGAATTTGCTTATATCTCAAATCCCTTGTCTATAAGTGAACTAGACCTATATTAGAACATACCTATCACTTCACAGGAAATAGATGGGGAAACAGTGAAAACAGTGTCAGACTTTATTTTTGGGGGGCTCCAAAATCACTGCAGATGGTGACTGCAGCCATGAAATTAAAAGACGCTTACTCCTTGGACAAAAAGTTATAAGCAAACTAGATAGCATATTCAAAAGCAGAGACATTACTTTGCCGACTAAGGTCCGTCTAGTCAAGGCTATGGTTTTTCCAGTAGTCATGTATGGATGTGAGAGTTGGACTGTGAAGAAGGCTGATTGCCGACGAATTGATAGCTTTTGAACTGTGGTGTTGGAGAAGACTCTTGCGAGTCCCTTGGACTGCAAGGAGATCCAACCAGTCCATTCTGAAGGAGATCAACCCTGGGATTTCTTTGGAAGGAATGATGCTAAAGCTGAAACTCCAGTACTTTGTTCATCTTATGCGAAGAGTTGACTCATTTGAAAAGACTCTGATGCTGGGAGGGATAGAGGGCAGGAGGAGAAGGTGATGACCAAGGATGAGATGGCTGGATGGCATCACTGACTGGATGGACATGAGTCTGAGTGAACTCCAGGAGTTGGTGATGGACAGGGAGGCCTGGCGTGCTGCAATTCATGGGGCTGCAAAGAGTCGACTGAGTGACTGAAGTGAACTGAATGAGGTATAAATTATATTTTTATGACCTCTAAAATACCAAGTACAGACTTCACTGTTAACCTCTAAAAATTTATGTAGCAATGTTTTCTTCATCTTTTACTGAACAATTACTTGAAGAAATTAAAATAAATTTCATACCTATATTTTATCTTTTACTATACATCACATATCTCTTATTATATATAAAATATGTCTTCAAATATATATTTCCATAGTGGAAGCTTAACTAAGAGAAAGTATGCAATTTGTATGTTATATAAAAAATATTTGGGGAGACTAACATTTTATCTAACTCTCTTCATCCTTAAAGAAAGAAAGAACTCTATTCCATCAGATTTTTTTCTTTTCTGTGGACATCACAGACACAGAAGTGTGACCAGCATTCTCTCTCCACCCCCAATTCTCAGCCATACGACAGACACAGGGGAGGGAGATTTCTTCTAAGGGACAGTCTTCCAGGGTGGGCTAGAGCCAGTAAGAGTGCAGTATCAGCCATGCCTTGGTTGATAACATGTAAGGACCACAGAGGAATAATGTATTCAATTATCTCACTAAACAAACAAAAGCAAAAGGAAAACTAGTATGAAACCCCAATAATGCCCTGGCATTCAGAGTTTGAATATGAAAAAAACGATCATCAGAAAACAGTTTAAAAGACACTAGAACCAACAGGGCCATTTTGGTCGATGTGGAGGAAGCCAGCAGCGCCCCTGCGCTGATCTTCCAGGCTTCACTGTAGGAGGTGCTGCGCTCAAAAGAGCAGCTGCCTTAGAATCAGCACCGCGGACAGCGCCAGCTAGCCATCCCTATTAAGGATTCATCTATGCCTGGTGGCGGAGAAGGCAATGGCAACCCACTCCAGTGTTCTTGCCTGGCAAATCCCATGGACGGAGAAGCATGGTGGGCTGCCGTCTCTGGGGTCGCACAGAATCGGACACGACTGAAGCAACTTAGCAGCAGCAGCAGAAGAACCCCTAGAAGTAGCTAGGGTAAGAATAAATACCCTAGTCCTGTTCCCAGCTTAAAGGCTTTCAGCCTTTCTCTGTTAAATATCAGCAGCAGTATTACTGGTGGCTCAGATGATAAAAGCATCTGTCTGCAATAAAGGAGACCTGGGTTTGATCCCGGGTTGGGAAGATCCCCTGGAGAAGGGAATGACAACCCACTTGAGTATTCTTGCTGAAGAATTACATGGAGAAAGGACCCTGATGGGCTACAGTCCATGCGGTGGCAAAGAGTCCACAATTCTGGGCAACTAACACTTTCACTTTCATATGCCCGCTGGAGACAGGCCTGTTTCTGGTGCTGGAGCGCACCAACTACCCAGGGACTGCACTCTGGGTATGAGCTGCGAGGGCAAGACGGAGCAGTTCACATTATGTGCCATGCGAACAACTTCAGCATTGATGAGGATGTGCCTCTGGGGAACCTCATGCAGCTGGTAGAGTGCCAGATATCAGATGTAGACGGGCTCTGTGTCTGCTTCTTCAAGGCCAAGGTCATGGAGTGATAGAGTGCTGGCTCAGTTTGAGAAGGGAATGGCAACCCACCCCATTGTTCTTGCCTGGAGAATTCCATGGACAGAGGAGCCTGGCAGGCTACATCCATGAGATTGCAACAAGTAGGACATGACTAACACACATACACACAAACATACCCTTATCAACATATCAATACAAAACAACACAGATGAGATTTTGCATAAGAGAGACCCAATATCAAGTGGAAGAGATGACTTATCACTCACTAGACATTATGTTCAAAGGAAATCTATGATCAAATCAAGGAACTTCTCATTAGGAAGATTATGTGTTTTATTCAATTTTGCTTCCTCAGTGCTGATAGTTATGCCTAGTGTATGCTACATATTCAATATCTGATTAAAAATAGAAGATTTTTCACCTAGACTCCATTTACTTCCAAGTACCATGTCCTTGTATCAGTCATTACTTTGTCAACAAAGGTCCATCTAGTCAAGGCTATGGTTTTTCCAGTGGTCATGTATGCATGTGAGAGTTGGACTATAAAGAAAGCTGAGCACTGAACAATTGATGCTTTTGAACTGTGGTGTTGGAGAAGGCTCTTTAGAGTCCCTTGGACTGCAAGGAGATCCAACCAGTCCATCCTAAAAGAGATCAATCCTGGGTGTCATTGGTAGGACTGATTTTGAAGCTGAAACTCCAATACTTTGGCCACCTGAAGCAAAGAGCTGACACATTTGAAAAGACCCTGATGCTGGGAAAGATTGAGGGCAGGAGGAGAAGGGGATGACAGAGGAAGAGATGGTTGGATGGCATCACCAATTCAATGGACATGAATCTGGGTGAACTCCGGGAGTTGGTGATGGACAGGGAGGCCTGGCGTGCGTCGGTTCATGGGGTCGCAAAAGTTGGACACAACCGAGTGACTGAACTGAACTGTATTAGTCAAAAGTGTTCCTAAATCCCTCCCTTCCTCCTTCACATTTCTCCTCACTAAAGTCTCAGTTTTACACTTTCTTTGATAGAGCAACTTAGCTCGTGATTTGTCTGCTCTTTATCATTACAGTTTTCCATTGATAGCCAGGGCTTCCCTGGTGGCTCAGAGGTTAAAGCATCTGCCTGCAATGCGGGAGACCTGGGTTCAATCCCTGGGTCAGGAAGATCCCCTGGAGAAGGAAATGGCAGCCCACTCCAGTATGCTTGCCTGGAGAATCCCATGGATGGAGGAGCCTGGTAGGCTACAGTCCACGGGGTCTCAAAGAGTCGGACACGACTGAGCAACTTCACTTCACTTCACTTCACAATGATAGCCAACCCTCTACAACAAAAATAACCCATCAAAAGGTTTCTGTTAAATATATATACACATAAACGTGGGCTTCTCTGGTAGCTCAGCTGGTAAAGAATCTGCCTGCAATATGGGACACCTGGATTTGGTCCCTGTGTTGGGCAGGTCCCCTGGAGGAGGGCATGACAACCCACTCTTGTATTCTTGCCTGGAGAATCCCCATGGACAGAGGAGCCTCGAGGGCTATAGTCCATGGGGTCACAGAGAATCCCTGTGTCCCTCACTTGAAGCGTCCTTTAGTCTTTCATGACTGACAGACTACGTACAGCACAGCACAGACACACACAGAAAGGCACAGACACACACACACACACACACACACACATTCTCTTTTTCCTCCCTGTCTACTGTGTGTATGTGTGTGTGTGGGAGTTGTAACCTTTGGTAGAGGTGCTCTATAGAACAAAGTAGACTAAGTTAGATTTTCAATAACACCAGCTCTTCAGAAAGGTTCCCTACTTTCTCAGTACCAATTTGTTGTTTGATTTGCATATCTTAGTATTTTTAATTGGACATATGATATAGGCATTTAGTAAATATTTTAAAATATTCTAAAGTGTTGAGATTAGATTCATCTTGCTGATTTGCTTAAGTAATCTAAGTCTGTAGAGCAGTTTTCCTCTGGAAATCATTTGTCCTCCATAGTTTTTTTAATTTCATTGTGATATATAATATTTATCACATATAACACATGTCATTTTTTTAACTTTTAATTAATATCCATGAGTGTAAGTATCATTTCCTGGCCAGCCATTGTTATACTGGAAAACTGTTGGATCTTGGTGGGGCTCAGACCTATGCATACTCTGAGATTGCTACGTTTCAGATATTAATTTTACTCATCTGTAAAAGAAACTGTCACTGTAGGACCTGTCTACCTCATTGTCCTGAAGATCAGATGCAGTAGTTATTCAAAGGATTTTGAAAGGTGATAATTTAAGATATCGTTGTCAAAATAATTTATTATATTTAAAAGTAATTAAACCAGTTAGATAATACCATTGACAAAACATTAAATATTTTCTTGATATATGTTCAATAAAAAAAAAAATATAAGCTTCATTTGAGATGCGCTAGTCAATCCCTATCACTTTAAACATGATTTTGTGAAGAAACTCTAGTACTATCTCAACTGTATTTCTGAGAAGTATAATCATAGCTTTATAAAATTTATTCTGTTACCAATATCATAATTGTCTGATTATATATTGCTAATGGGATATCACTTAAACACAAATCCTGGTCTACATCTACTAATATTATTACTAATGGTGATCTCATATCAGTAAAATATACACCAATTACACAGAAAACATTTTTAAACACAGGAGTGGTTTTCTAATTCAGTTTTATGGTTCTTGTAAGTTAAATGGGCAAAGTAAGCAAACACATAAATGTCAGGAAAGTAAATTATCTTTATGTCATTTCATTTCCACTGAAATAAAATTTATTTTACTAGAAGCAGAGGTAGAGACATCATTTTTAAAATGAGTTGGAAAATTTCTAAGTTCTCCTTTAACTTTAGAAATGAACATTTTTCTTCACATTGATCTACATTTCTTTTTAATGATTGCAGGTTTTGAAGCAGTCCTATTTAAGAAGCTCTTCTTTGAACGTAATTGTAAGTGGCAGCACTATTATGGTCTTTTTTTTTGAAATAGAAGTACCTGTTGACTCTGATAACTCTAGCTGGCCTTTTCCCGGGGCTACCCACTGTCCATACACAGTCCTTGCCAAACCATTTTTATGAGATAGTCTGGCTTCATACAATGGATGACTTCTTTTATCTAAAAAAAGTTATTTCTGTATCTTATAAATCTTCAGTTTAATATGCTTGACTTTTATCTTATTCAGCTTAACACTCAGAGAGATAATCTAACTTAGAGAAACACCCTAATATTTGGAATTCAGAGAAACACATAAAACTAAACATAAGCTAATATTGTTTTAATATCATGATTTTTATATTTTAAAAATGTTAGAATTCTTCCCATCAGTAACAAAAATTGTTATGAGAATTTAACACAGCCACAATTTCCCTACCCCAGCCACAGTCTGTAAAGAAGAGATAAAATACATTCTACAGAAACCTGAGCCAGAATTTCGCCCAACCATTTTCTTTAAATTGTTTCTTAGGCATATTGCAAGAAAGAGACTAGGTAAAAATATAGATGGAGACAGGATAGTAAAATGAAAATTTTTTTTTTTTTGAGAAATGTCTGTAAAACTTGCAATCTGTCCTAAAAGATCAAATTCTTCTTTCTCATTTAATCCATATGGCTCGTTCCTCCTCTTTAAAAGAGTCAAGCAAACAGGCCTGGTGGCAGTAGGGAAGGACCCTCCCCCAAGACCAATTTTGATTGTTCACTTCACAATGGCATATGAAGACGCTTCCCAGACTTGGCAGAGAAAATCCATGTGAAGTGTCTGCTGGCTGTTATCACATTCCAACCTGCTGGCCACTTGCAAATAGAACTGTTTAAGAGCCAGTTGATCCCTTTCTGCTGCTCTCTGGGAGAGAGTGTTCCCAGAGGCTCAAGCTGCTGCCAAAAGAGGCCTTATGCCACTAATGCAAGGAACAAAACTAATTTTTTTTTAAACTCCAGTATTACACTAAAAAAATAAATTTAATAAAAATTAAAAAGGTGGCTTGGTGTAAATAGAATAGAATATGAATAGGCAACAAAAAAAATTTGCCATGTTGAGGAGAAAACATTTCAAAAGATTTTATAAAAAACAAATAATTAGAAAGATGCTTCTATTCAGACTGGTCCGCACCCTTAACATAGAGGTTGTGTAATACCTTGCATATAAACTGCTTTAGAATTGCCCAATATTTATTATTTTTCTCATCAGGCTAAACTTTCCAGATCCTGCAATGGGCTTGGGATCTGGCTATTGAATAAATGCTGCTAGAAAATAATAATAATAATAATAAATAGTTAAATTGCTAATGGTAAGTTTATGGTTGGCTACAGCAGTTTTGTTATATCTTGCTTCTAATGCTCCATATTTTACACAGAAAATGCAGTTTATTTATTTGGGACTAGAGAGTATCCTTATGACTCTCTTGAATTCCCTTGGTTGCCTAGAGATTGGTTCCAGGAGCTCCCTGGAGGGAAAAAAAAAAATCTGAAAATGCTTAAGTCCCTCACATAAAATGGCTAGCATGGTAGGTCCTCCATATCTGTGGGATCTACATTCACAGATACAGAGGGTTGACTGTAATTTGTGTTTCCTCTTTTCTTAAAATACTTAATCAATTGTTTGGGGAGAAGGGATGATTTTGAATCTCTGAGTACTTTTGGCAGCCTATAGAAATTTATGCTTACCAAGACTTGGGAGTAGGGGAGAGCAGTTACTGGTGTTTAATAGTTCAAATTTCCCCAGTGGCTCGGTGGTAACGATCTCCCTGTCAATGCAGAAAACATGAGTTCGATCTCTGGGTCAGGGAGATTCCCTGGAGAAGGAAAAGGTAACCCAACCCACTCCAGTATACTTGCCTGGAGGATGCCATGCACAGAGAACCTGGCAGGTGACAGTTCATGGGGTTGCAAAAGCGTCAGACACAACTTAGTGATTAAACTAAATAGACAATAATGGGTTAAACAGCTTCAGTTCAGTTCAGTCGATCCACCCTGTCCATCACCAACCCCTGGAGTTTGCTCAAACTCATGTCCTTTGAGTCAGGGATACCATCCAACCGTCTCATCACCTGTCGTCCTATTCTCCTCCTGCCTTCAGTCTTTCCCAGCCTCAGGGTCTTTTCCAATGAGTCGGTTCTTTGCATCAGGTGGCCAAAGTATTAGCCATTAAACATCTTATCATACACAAAAGAAGAATTATATGGCTCAAAACATTATAGTGTTGAGGTTGAAAAAACATGCTTTTTAAAAAAAAAATCTGTTCTCCTCTAGAGGTTGGGCTGCCTTGGAGGTTTCGCCCCAAGCTGAAACTGTGATGTCTACAGACTCCCGGCCACAGGATGAACAGTTTTCCTTCTCTTTCCTGTCACCCTCTGCAACTGTTAACACGTCTTCAGGTAAATTACCTGTAGCCAAAGATCAATAAAGTTGCAACTTGGAGCAAATAAGTACATAGATCAAGCTTGTTCCCATTCATTTTCTAGACTTCATCCTAAGGAGAAATTGTGTCTTGAGGAAAGGACTGCTGAGGTCCCATCACTTTTTTCTCTTTGCCTAGGGCAAAGCTTTCTCTTTTTATTATTTTAAAAATAACTTATTAAAATGCAAAGTTACCTCAATAGAGTCCTGGATCTCCACCTATAAATACATCTGTGAGCACACAAACCCACTCCCCCCTACACATGTCTAATCTTTTTTGTTCTGGAAAATCTGAAATCAAAATCTATAATGCAAGATGCATTTGGGCATTTCCTTCTGGACATTTTTTGGACTTCAACATCAGTATAAATTAGAAACATAATGTGGGTAAAGTAAAAATATTAGCTATCTTCCTCTGCCTAATAGTTTGTCTGTAAGTGATCTAAGGTAGACAAAATGAACTGGCTCTTGGAATCAGAATTGGGTATAGATTAGTAGCTTTTTGTTCTATAATATGTGTGATTGTTAAAAACTAAAGAAAATTAAAGAATAAAAACATAGTAATAAGTAACTTTATGTTTCTTTGATACTTCTCCCTGAACAACACACTTGTAAACTAGAATAGCTTTAGGTTCCAAGGCTATAGAGATGTGCTGAACTTTGTTATTTTCTCTGTTTTACAATCTTTTCCTTGATGACTTTTTCATCTCCTCTCCTCTCACCCCTTATGGTTAGGCCAAAAGCTAACCATAAGTTCATCCTAGTCCCTGATCTTACTCTTATCTTGAGAGCATGAAGCCAGGTGTTAAATGTTTACCTTTCTCCATTTTGCTGTCATTTAATCCAAGCCCTACATCAGTATTGCCCACTCTAAAGAAAAAAAAAAAAAAAGCAAGAACCAGCCACCAGTCTAAGTTTGCTGCATTAACTGTTTCTCAAATATCTACCTTGCTTGAATTAATAGCATATCTCTTATTCACATCTTCATGCTTTTAACCTCACCTTCACATTCCGATTTTAGTAATAGAAGCAATAACTCCATTCTTAATTAGTTAGTACCTCTGCTTAAAATTCTAAGTACATTCACAAAACATTTATTTGGTGGAGGAGGGGTGGAGAGGGGTTTCTCTATGAATGAGTTTCCCTGGTGGCTGAGACTGTAAAGAATCTGTCTGTAGTATAGAAAACCTGGGTTCAATCCTTGGGTCAGGAAGATTCCCTAAAGAAGGGACTGACTTCACTCTAGTATTCTTGACTGGAGAATTCCATGTACAGTGTAGTCTGGCGAGCTACAGTCCATGGGGAGTTGGACACAACTGAATGACTAACACTTTCACTATCACTTTCTCTATGAATAAATCTCTACCAAGTAAGTGACTGATAAACAGGCTTTGATAAAATGAGGAGCAAGAACATTAATAGAACAAAGTTTACTCCTAAATATATAAAACAAGACTATAATGGAGGAAGAGTTATAAAGTTGGATCAAGCCAAGTATATGGACTCACGAAGCAGAAATTCCACATTTAATGTTTGAAATAAAGGAGTTAATACAGTTCATAGGGGACAGTAGATGGGAAAACAATGGAAACAGTGATCTTCTTGGGCTCCAAAATCACTGCAGATGGTGATTGAAGCCATGAAATTAAAAGATGCTCATTCTTTGGAAGAAGAGCTATACAAACCTAGACAGCAGATTAAAACCAGAGAAATTACTTTGCCAACAAAGGTCCGTCTAGTCAAGGCTATGTTTTTCCAATGATCATGTATGGATGTGAGAGTTGGACTATAAAGAAAGGTGAGCATCGAAGAATTGATACTTTTGAACTGTAGTGTTAGAGAAGACTCTTGAGAGTCTCTTGGACTACAAGGAGATCCAACCAGTCCATCCTGAAGGAAAGCAATCCTAAATATTCCTTGGAAAGACTGATGCTGAAGTTCCAATACTTTGGCCACCTGATGCAAAGAACTGACTCATTGGAAAGGAAACTGATGCTGGGAAAGATTGAAGGCAGGAGGAGAAGGGGATGACAGAGGATGAGATGGTTGGATGGCATCACTGACTTGATGCACATGAGTTTGAGCAAGCTCCAGGACTTGGTGATAGACAGGGAAGCCTGGCGTGCTGAAGTACATGGGGTTGCAAAGAGTCGGACACGACTGAGTGACTGAAAGGAGTTGATAAAATCTCTAACAGTTTGGTTGTTTACCTGAAACAGGAACCAAAAAGTGGCCTATAGCAAGCGAGTTGAAAATGACAGGACTGTTTTGGTTTAATATAATGTGCAGGATTGAAAGGAATAAGGAGTTTGAAATGTTGGAGAGGATTTGTCATTTATGTCCTAATCAGCCTAACTGGAGGACTCCTAGACGGCTCAGCGGTAAATTCAGCTGCCTATGCAGGATATGAGGAGATAGGGGTTCAAAGATTCCCTGGAGGAGAAAATGGCAAACCACTTCAGTGTTCTTGCCTGGAAACCCCATGGACAGAAGAGCATGTCTTTTTTTTTTTTACCAGTGTATCTATACATTTGAAGAAAGGGCATAATTGGAATTTCAGGGACTTACCAGACACTCACTCTGAACTGAGGAAACTTAAAATGTCATTATGTTTCATCAGCCAAAGTAGGGGCTTATGCAGGCCATGTAATCAACAGGATTTTAGTTCAGATTATCTCACAGTGGGGTCAGTGGTTCCATGAACCCTCACTGTGGTTATTTATCCTGTTCTGGAAATAGAAACGTACTCAGTAGCTACGGTATTGGTGCTATGACCTGTTAGAAAGAGGGCTATTATAGTCACAAAGGCCAAATGCCTGGGAAAATTGTAAACCAAATGCAATGCCACTTCCCTGGAGTGATTGTAGCAATTATTGCCACTTTGAAGGACTTGGAAGCTGCAGAAGAAATAATTTCAATCTCATCCCCATTCAACTTTCCTATTTGATCTGTGCAGAAGAAAGATAGGTCTTATAGAATGGCCATGGGTCATCATAAGCTTAACTAGGTCGTGGTTATGATTGCAGCTGCAGTACCAGATGTGATTTCATTGCTTAAGCACCACTGATCTGGCAAATTCCTTTTTCTCCTTCCCTGTCGGTAAGGGCTACCAAAAGCAGTTTGCTTGCATCTAGAAAGGCCAGTAATATGCTTTCATTGTCCTACTCAGGGGTATAAAGATTTCCAACCCTATTTCATAATTTAGTTCATAAGAATCTTGGTCACTTTTTAGACAAGAGACCATACTGGTCCATTACATCGGTAACATTTTACCAGCTGGATTTAGTGAGCAGGAAGCAGCAACTACCACTCTAGACTTGTTGATAAGACATGTGTATGTCAGAAGGTAGGAAATATATTCTGACTAAAATTCAAAGACTTTCTACCTCAGTGACATGTCAAGATATCCCTTCTAAAGTGAAGAATAAGTTTTGATTCTGGCCCCTCCTAACACTAAAAAAGATGCACAGCAGCTAATGGGTCTCCTTGGAGTCAGAAAACAGCATATTTCTCATCTGCGGTGTTACTTTAGCCTGTTTACCAAATGTCCTGAAAAGCCGCCAGTTCTAAGAGGGTACAGAACAAGAGAAGGCTCTGGAACAGGTCCAACCTTCTGTGCGAGCTGCTCTGTCTCTTGTATCATATGATCCAGCAGATCCAGTGGTGGTTGTAATGGCAGAGGCAGTCAGAGATGCTGTTTAGAGCCTTTGGTGGTGAACTGAAGTGCAGGCACTTAGAGGATTATAGAGCAGCTGGCCCTTACATGCATTCCTTTGGACTGCAAGGAGATCCAACCCATCGATCCTAAAGGAAATCAATCCTGAATATTCATTGGAAGGACTGATGCTGAAGCTGAAACTCCAATACTTTGGCCGCCTGATGCAAAGAACTGACTTACTGGAAAAAACCCTGATGCTGGGGAAAATTGAAGGTAGGAGGAGAAGGGACGACAGAGGATGAGACGGTTGGATGGCATCACCGATGCAATGGACATGAGTTTGAGTAATCTCCAGGAGTTGGCGATGGATAGCATAGCCTTGCGTTCTGCAGCCCCAAAGGGCTGCAAAGAGTCAGACACAACTGAGTGATGGAACTGAACTGAAGCCTTTACATTTCTTCAAATAACTACTCCTTTTTTGAGAAGCAGATCTTGGCCTGCTAGAAACTGAATATTTAACCATGGGTCACCAAGTTACCATGTGAGCTGAGCTGCCCATCATGGCCTGGGTGTTATCTAACCCATCAAGTGATAATGTCAGGCATGCACAGCAGCGCTTCAAAATGAAAGGGAAGAGGTACAAAAGTGATCAGGCCCTGAAGGCACAGGTAAGTTACAGGAAAAGGTAGCTCAAATGTTCATGGTTTCCACTCCTGCCGCAGTGCCTTCTCTGTCCCAGAGTATACCTCTGGCCACTTGTGGGAGAGTCCTGTGATCACCTTATAGAGGAAGAAAGACTGAGAACTCTTCATGGACAGTTCCTCCCTTTATGGTGGAACCACTTAAAAGTGGACAACTATAGCACTATCGGGCTTCCCAGGTGGCTTAGTCATAAAGCCCACCTTCCCATGCAGGAGACACAAGAGATGGGGGTTCAATCCCTGTGTCAGGAAAATCCCCTTGATCTTCCTGGAGAAAATGCCAACCCACCAGTATTCTTGACTGAAAACTCCCATGGGCCCAGAAACCTGGCGGGTCACAGTCTATGGGGTTGCAGAGTCAGATATGACTGATCATGCATGCCCAGCACACAGCCCCTTTCTGGGAAGCTCCTGGAGGACAGTGGGGAAGAAAAGTCCTCCTTGTTGGCAGAATTTCAAGCAGTGCACCTCACTTTACCTAGAAGACTTAATGACTGAATATGTGACTCTTCAGTGACTAATGGACTGCGGGATGGTTTGATTGGATGATCAGGAACTTGGAAGCAACAAGACTAGAAAATTAATGGCAAGGAAATTTAGGGAAGAGGTATACTGGTAAACTTCTGAATATACAAAAAAAAATATTAAAAAAAATTTTGAGTCCTATTTGAATGACCACTAAATAATGACTTCAGCAGAGGAGGATTTAAATATTCAATGGATTGGATTAAATGACCCATTTTACGGATACCTGTCAGCCTTTTATGTGATCACTCCTACCATCTTCCAACACGCTCAATGATAAAGTGATCACGGTGGTACCATGGAGTTATGCATGAGATCATCACAGTCTTCACTCACTGAGGCTGACTTGGATATGTCCCTTGCTAAATGTCCAGTCTTCCAGTTGCAGAGGCCAACAATGAGTCTTCAATTTGATACCATTCTCTGGAGTTATCAATCCAGATTGCAGGCAATAGACATCTTCTATCATGGAAGGGTCAGCATTCTGCATTTACTCTGGATAAGAGTTTACTTTCTCTACACACAATATTTCCATCAAGAGATAGAACAATGATACCATTGAACAGGAAATTAAGAATTCCACCTAGGCCCTTGGACTCCTAATGCCTCTGAATCAACAGGAAAAGAAATTTGTTTCTGTGTTGGATGGGATGATTGATCCCCACTACCAAGGGCAAATTGAACTCTTAGTATGCAATTTTATTAATGTATCTGGAATACAGAAAGATTAGAGTGTCTCAATATTACCAAGCCCTGTAATGAAAGTCAATGTAAAACTATAGCAAACCAATCAAGGCAGGAGTAGTACAAATGACGAAGATTGTCAGAAATTAGGATTTGAGTCATATAATCAGGTAAAGACCCGTTCAGTTCAGTTCAGTTCAGTTCAGTCGCTCAGTCATGTCTGACTCTTTGCGACTCCATGAATCGCAGCACGCCAGGACTCCCTGTCCATCAACATCTTCCAGAGTTCACTCAGACTCACGTCCATTGAGTCAGTGATGCCATCCAGCCACCCTACTGGACTGATGGCTCTGATCGAGCAAAAGTTTCAGAATAACCTCCCCCAAATTAATGAAGATGAAATTGTGTGATTCCATGGTGGGTCTGTGGTAAAGGATCTGTCTGCAATGCAGGAGACGCAGGAGACTTGGATTCAATTCCTGGGTTGGGAAGATCCCCTGGAGGATGGCATGGCAACCCACTCCAGTATTCTCGACTGGAGAATCCCGTGAACTAAAAGGCCTGGAGGGCTATAGACCATGGAGTCACAAAGAGTTGGATACGCCTGAAGCGACTGAGCATGCATGCGTGTGATTAGGCTAGGATCACTGCTTTGAAGAAAAGACAAAAATGCTTATCCAGGAAGAGCCTGAAATAGTGTGCTGAGAAAACTTAGAGATGGTATTTCTTATCTCTTTAAAATATACCATAAATAAATTTAGGTATGTAAATACTGGAGCTATAAATTATTTATAGAAATACTACTGCAAAATGGAAAATCTAAACCAGTTTTTAGGTCCCGTTTATTCCCTGATGGATTTGGGTTTTTATTGAACTATAAAAAGAAAGCATTGTCATACTGTGTTTATTATGGAAAATCTCTCTGTCCTGTTAAATGTTTTTGGTTTTCAACAACTTCAGATGACAGATTTAGTTTTGCTTTTTCAAGCCAACTTTCATTGTCTTTACTTAAGGAAAATCACCTAGATTTGTCATGCCTGGTTCAAATTACTTTTCAATGTGCTTCATACCTTAGTGTACAATTCATAATTGATGACTTATTTACCTAGCATTTTCAATTAAAATGTTTTCAAGGTATATTGCAGAGTCCATGGGAAATTGACATCTTTAGAAATGCTTTCCGTAGATATTGACGAACATTTTTTCCCTTCTTTGGAGGACAAGTATTGAAAGCTCTTTCCAACGATAGAAATGTTTTAGGGCATCTTAGATGATTGTGGAAAAGGCGAAGGGGACAACAGGGGATGAGATGTTGGATGGCATCACTGACTCAATGGACATGAATTTAAGTAAACTCTGGGAGTTGGTGATGGACAGGGAGGCCTGGTGTGCTGCAGTCCATGGGGTCGTAAAGTCGGACGCAGCTGAGTGACTCAACTGAACTGAACTGACTGAGATGATTGTGGAGTTTGGAAAATTTACAATTTCTAATGAAAACTTCAGTACTCTGAATTATAACATAGAAGGTACCATATTAATGCTTTTTCATGACTTTGCAACTAAGCCAACTGTAAAAATTAGATTACTTGACTAGACTACCTCTATATTCCCTTCCATTTCTAAGTTTCTATTATTGGTGTTTCCAAAATGATAAGTCCTTTATAAAAATTATTGAAACCCATTAACATAAATGAGTATAGAAAATCATATACATTTCTTCCCGTATTTGTGATCTTTTAGTCTTTGAAGTGTTAGTCATTCAGTCACACCTGCCTGACTTTTTGCGAGCCCATGGACTGTAATCTGCCAGGCTCTTTTGTGATGGAGTCCCCCAAGCAAGCAGACTGCAGCTGGTTGTCATGCCTTCCTCCAGGGGTCTTCTTGACCCAGGAACCAAAACTGGGCCTCCTGTATTGTAGGCAGATTCTCTACGATCTGAGCCACCAGAGAACCCCTTTAGCCTTTACATGAGGTTTTAACATAGGTTTTTGTCCCACAAAATTCCAAGGACATACTTTATTAAAGATAATTTTCTCTGAAATTATTCAAAGCAAGTAAAAGTACTAAAAAGTAGTGGTTAAAAAAATGTTTTGGGGTCTGATATCTGACTTTGTAGCTATGCATGCAAGCTCAGTTGCTCAGTCATGTCTGACTCTTTACAACCCACCAGGCTCCTCTGTCCATGGGATTTTTCAGACAAGAATACTGGAATAGGTGGCCATTTCCTCCTCCAGGTTTGTAACAGTACTCACTTCCATTAACAAGATATGTAATTTTTGGTATCTTACATACCCTCTTCAATTGTCAGTTTTCTGAACTAGAAGATAGAGATTAAAATAGTGTCTTCCTTGCATTGTTTAATGAATTAACTATGATAATTAATTCAAAGCACTTAATAAAATACCTGACATACAGTCCATGACCTATAAATTTTAGCCATCATACTTAATAAAAATTGTTTAAAAAATTAAAAACTTTGAGATGAATCTTTGACATTTTAAACCAAAAGATATTTTACTTGCCTGCAATGTGTTATTTCTGCATACTTATTTTGTACATGAAAAGGATAGCATGATTTCATATATGTATCTGTAACAAGATGTTTACTCTACTTTCAGTTTTGGAATTCAATTTATGATAAATTCTGCTCCCCTTACTAATTTAGTATTTGTCTATAAACATGTGTTTCCACTATTGTATTTCCCTATCCTTCTTAGGCTATTTTATTCCCACTTCAAAACATCACTGCAAATGATTTGATACTCCTTCTCTCTCTTAAACCTGAAGGCTTGTAACTACTTCAATCAAAAGATTGCAGAAGTGTAGCTAAGTGATTTTCAAAACTCAACCAAAAGTATACAGAGCTCCTACCTTGCTCTCTAGAACAGTTTATCATGACTTTGTGAATCTCCAGGTAAGAATCCCATGTAACCTGATGTCACCATGCTGGGGTTTGCTCAAGGGTTCCAGGCGGGGCCACTATGCCATGATCTTCATCCGGGTGACAGATATACAAATAAAGAGTGACCAAGTCCATTCACAAACAAGATAAAACCAAGTAACCACTGTCAGTTTTATAAGGAGTAGAAGAATTAGTCACCTGATTCCTAGGAAACTCCTGAATCACACAATTATAATATTGAATAAATGGCATTGCTTAAGATTCTAATTTGGGATAGTTTATAATGCATCTGCAATGGATAACTAGAATGAGTACTTTCTTGGAGTATGCTCTTTCACATTCACCATTTTGACACTCAGAACCTTTGCACTTGTCAAATGAATGCTGAAATTAGTAGACCTCATAATGAGGTACTTGCACATATGATTTTAAAGTCCCATCATTTTAGGGAACAGATGGTTGGGTGGTATCACTGACTCAATGGACATGAGATTGAGCAAGCTCCAGGAGTTGGTTATGGACAGGGAAGCCTGGAGTGCTGCAGTCCATGGAGTTGCAAAGAGTCACATACCTGAGAGACTGAACTGAGCTGACTGAACATAGCTATTACTTAGAAAACCCACTATGGTTGCAATTACCTGCAGGCTAATTTCTGCCCCTATGGATAAATGTAGGCAAAAGGTTTGAATGAGAAATCGAATATCTACTAGAGCCTCTTTAAAAAGGCATTTCTGGATTACTCTGTACATATTTCTGATGACCTGTGACCATCGATATCATAAGACATTACTCAGAATGGAATCTTGCTCCTTGTATACTAAGTTAAAATTATGACAGTAAGTCATTTTTGCCTGAAATTCTTCACATTCTCATTTTTTTTTTTTTATCTTGGCTGTGAAAGTAAAAGTGAAAGTCGCTCAGTCGTGTCCGACTCTTTGCAACCGCGTGCACTATACAGTCCCTGGAATTCTCCAGGCCAGAATACTGGAGCAGGTAGTCTTTCCCTTCTCAAACCAGGGGAGTTTTCTCAACCCAAGGATCGAACCCAGGTCTCCCTCATTGCAGGTGGATTCTTTACCAGCTGAGCTGCAAGGAAGCTGTAGTATGCTATTCACATGCTCTTTAAGTCTTTTGAAGGTGTCCAGTTGTGACAATACCATTATATTGCTTAATGACAAAACACTGGCCTATTCATAGCATTCTAGAGGAAAGAAAGAATATTGTGAGCTACATTCTTTTTAATGTATGAAAAAGGGAACCTGAAAAATGAAAAGTGTTAGTTGCTCTGTCATGTCTGACTCTCTGTGATCCCGACGGTCTATTATCTGCCAGGCTCCTCTATCCATGAGATTTTCCAGGCAAGAATACCAGAGTGGGTTTCCATTCTTTCCTCCAGAGAATCTTCCCAATTCAGAGATCACACCTGATTCCCTCACAATGCAGGCAAATTCTTTACCATCTGAGCCACCAGGAATTATTACATGTAACTTACAAACTAATATAGTCTGAAAAAAATATAATGATTTAATTCCAATAACCCAAAACCAAGACAAAATAAGTGTATATTTCGACAACTTATGAAAATATATGTGTGTGTAATATATTACATAATGATTCACTTCTACATGTTGTCTGTAAGCTTCTCTATTTACACAACAATATTTTACTGTCAGTAATGCAGGCTAACCAAAGACGTTTGCTGACATTTTTAACCTTTACATGTTATATTATTCCTTAACTTACTTGACTTATTATTGTTATACATGTATACCATTGTCAGTTTTTCACTAAGACAAAACATATTGAATAACATCATATATATCTTTGGGCATTTTCCTAGTTATTTTTTAAGGATATGTTTCTAGAAAGTGAGAGTCATAGGTCAAATTTTATAATGTATTTATTAAGAGATGACTCTTGCCACATGAATACTGAGGATAGTTCTTTACATGATAAATATGAAAAGTAAAAGAAAAATATCATGCGTGACTTTAAGAGAAAAAAAATAATCAGCACCACTTATGAAAAGGCAGTTTTCTCATTTAATGAAATTTTGTGTGATGTTGTTGAATTATATATTCTGGTTCATTATGGATACTGGTCTAATTTGGAAATAAAAAATAGCAGCACAGTCAGCAGTACTGAGAGGTCATGGAGTAAAGGGATGTTGGGACGGACACCACTCATCTTTGGGTTTCTGGCAATAATGATTAGAATTTCGCTGTGAGTAGATTTTGTAAATGGCTGTTGAAGTCACACAAACAAATAATAATTTGCAGATTCTTGGGCGTGTAAAAATGGTGAGCTAGACAATGTGGGGGCATTTTCTGTGTGGCACTCACCACACAGAATCTCATCATTCAACCTTTCACTTTCTTCACTGATTCATCTGCACTGAGTCATGTAGACAAAACAGACAAGCAAAACGTTCTACCATACTTAGTCTTTACCTGAGTTAAGTTTACTCTCTATATAGAATAATTCTGAAGAGCTTGAGCACACATACCCACTCCCAGCACACATACACACAAATATACACACACATACTGTCTGACACGAAAACTCTGCTAAAATCCCTTTCAACGTAGCTGCTCTTTATAGTTAGAAAATAGAAGATACCAGTTTGAAAATTTTCCAAGAAAATTAGTGCCTAAAAAAATTTAAAACATAAACATTTGCAAGATTATTTAGAAATTAGAATAGGTAAAACAAATACAAAAATTATATTTTATAATTTGAGAATTATTAAATAGTTATTATGGCAAAGAAAATAGTCTCTTCAACAAATGCTAGGAGGACAGATGAATGTTCACATTCCAGAAAATAAAGTTGGACCCTTACTTTTACTCGTGCAAAAAATTAGCTCAAAGTGGATCAACAACTTAAAATATAATAACTAAACCCATAAAATCCATAGAAAACATGTGTACATTTTCATGACCTTAGATTTGCCAATGGACTTTAATATGGCACCAAAAGTACAATCAATAAAAGAAAAACTATATAAATTAGACTTTATCAAAAGTAAAAAATTCTGTGCATTAAAGAACGTTATCAAGAAAGAGGAAATAACCTACAAATTGGAGAGATTATGGCATATCATATATCTGATAAAAGTACTGTATTATTCACTGTTCTTAGAGAAACAGAACCAATAAGGAATGAGAAGGCAATGGCAACCCACTCCAGTACTCTTGCCTGGAAAATCCCATGGACAAAGGAGCCTGGTAGGCTGCAGTCCATGGGGTCGCTAAGAGTCGGGCACAACTGAGCGACTTCACTTTCATTTTTTCACTTTAATGCATTGGAAAAAGAAGCGGCAACCCACTCCAGTATTCTTGCCTGGAGAATCCCAGGGACGGGGGAGCCTGGTGGGCTGCCGTCTATGGAGTCGCACAGAGTTGGACACAACTGAAGCGACTTAGCAGCAGCAGCAGAAATAGATATAATATGGATATAGATATATGAAAGAGAAAAGAGAAAGAGATTTGTTACGGAAATTGGTTCACACTCTTATGAAGGTGGAAACTTTCCAAAGTCTGCTGTCTGCAAGCTGGAGAACCAAGAAAGATCATGGTTCAGCTCAAACTGAATCAAAAAACCAGATAACCAGGGGAGTTGATTGTATAAGTTCCCATAAACCAGAGTTTTGCTCTCTGAGGGCAGTAAAAGATACATGTCCCAGTTCAAGAAAATAAAGTTGTCCTTCCTTTCCTTTTTGTTCTATTCAGACCCCCAAAGGATCGAATGATGCCCACTCACATTGATAAAAGATCCCTTTACTCAGTCTGCTGAATCAAATGTAGCTTCTTATAAAAAACGCCCTCACAGATACATTACATCCAGAAATATTTTATGAGCTATATTAGCATCAAGTTGACACAAAAATATAACCATAAAATGTTTAATTTGCAGAATATATTTTAAAAACAATTAAAACTCAACAAAAAGCAAACAACCTAAGTTAAAAATGGACATGTATAGAACAGCCTTTTGGACTCTGTGGGAGAGGGAGAGGGTGGGATGAGTTGGCAGAGTGGCAGTGTAACATATATGATATCATAAGTGAAACGAATCACCAGTCTAGGTTCGATGCAGGATGCAGGATGCTTGGGACTAATGCACGGGGATAATCCAGAGAGATGGTGTGTGTGGAGGGGGGAGGGGGGAGGTGGGGGTCGGGATTGGGAGTTCATGTACACTCGTGGCTGATTCATGTCGATGTATAGCAAAACGAATACAGTCTTGTAAAGCAAAACAAACTAAAAAATAAAAATTAATTTAAAAAAATGGACAAAAGTCTTAGATAGACATTCCTCCAAAGGAAACATAGAAATGTCCAAAAACCACCTGAAAAAATGCAAGACAACTTTATTCATTAGGAAAAAGGCAAGTCAAAATCTTGAGATATCACTTCACACTTACTAGGATGGCTATAATAACATTTTTTTTTTAGTGGAAATTGACAAGTGTTGAAAAGAATGTGGAGAAATTTGGAACTTCATACACTGCTGATAGGAATGTAAAATTGCACATCTATGGAAAACAGTTCAGTGATTCCTCAAAAAGTGAAACATAAAATTTTATACGGCCCAGCAATTACAGTCATGGGTACACATAAAGGAATTGAGATAAGGTACTCAAACGAATACATGCATACGCATGTTATTACAACATTATTCACAATAGCAAAAATGTGGGGGAAATCCACTGTCTAAAACTAAACAAAAGGATAAACAAATTGCAGTACATACATACATATATACATACATAAAATGGAATATTTTTCACCTACAAAAAGGAATACCATACTAGTATATTCTGCAATGTGGATAAATTTGAAAACATTTTTCATGAAGAAAGGTGTCAGGCTCAAAACTGCACTTATAGAAATCCATTTATATGAAATAAACAGAACAGGGAAAATTGTAGGGACAGAAAGTGAATCCATGATTTCCAGGAGCTGGTAGAAAGAGAATGGTGAGTGACGGCTTAATAGGTATAGGGTTTTAGTTTGAGGTGATGAAAATATTTTGGAACTGGATAAATGTAGTGGCTTCACAATGCTGAGAATATACTCAAGGTCATTTAATTACTCACTTTAGAAATTTACCAGTGCTTAGAATTACCCAGGCTGGTTTTAGAAAAGGCAGAGGAACCAGAGATCAAATGGCCAACATCCGCTGGAAAAAGAAGAGAGTTCCAGAAAAAAAACATCTATTTCTGTTTTATTGACTATGCCAAAGCCTTTGACTGTGTGGAACACAATAAACTGTGGAAAATTCTGAAAGAGATGGAAATACCAGACCACCTGACCTGCTCCTTGAGAAACCTGTATGCAGGTCAGGAAGCAACAGTTATAACTGGACATGGAACAGACTGGTTCCAAATAGGAAAAGGAGTATGTCAAGGCTGTATATTGTCACCCTGCTTATTTAACTTATATGCAGAGTACATCATGAGAAATGCTGGGCTGGAGGAAGCACAAGCTGGGATCAAGATTGTCAGGAAAAATATCAATAACTTCAGATATGCAGATGACACCACCCTATGGCAGAAAGTGAAGAGCAACTAAAACGCCTCTGGAGGAAAGTGAAAGAGGAGATAAAAAAGTTTGCTTAAAGCTCAGCATTCAGTAAACTAACATCATGGCATCTGGGCCCATCAGTTCATGGGAAATAGATGGGGAAACAGTGGAAAGAGTGTCAGACTTTATTTTGGGGGGCTCCAAAATCACTGCAGATGGTGATTGCAGCCTGAAATTAAAAGGCGTTTACTCCTTGGAAGGAAAGTTATGACCAACCTAGATAACATATTCAAAAGCAGAGACATTACTTTGCCAACAAAGGTCCATCTAGTCAAGGCCATGGTTTTTCCAGTGGTCATGTATGGATGTGAGAGTTGGACTGTGAAGAAAGCTGAGCGCTGAAGAATTGATGCTTTGAACTATGGTGTTGGAGAAGACTCTTGAGAGTTCCTTGGACTGCAAGGAGATCCAACCAATCTATCCTAAAGGAGACCAGTTCTGGGTGTTCATTGGAAGGACTGATGTTGAAGCTGAAACTCCAATACTTTGGCCACCTCATGCGAAGAGTTGAGTCATTGGAAAAGACCCTGATGCTCAGAAGGGTTGGGGTCAAGAGGAGAAGGGGATGACAGAGAATGAGATGGATGGATGGTATCACCGACTCAATGGATGTGAGTCTCAGTGAACTCCAGGAGTTGGTGATGGACAGGGAGGCATGGCGTGTTGGGATTCATGGGGTCGCAAAGAGTCAGACATGACTGAGCAACTGAACTGAACTGAACTGAGAATTACCCAAATGAGTTGAAAATTCAGTGTACAGAAAAACCTGCACACAAAGGTTATAACAGCTTTGATCACAGCTGCCAAATCACTCAGTAAAGAATCCACCTGCAATGCAGGAGACTGGCTGCAATACAGGAGACCTGAGTTTGATCCCTGGGTTGGGAAATCCTCTGTAGAAGGAAATGACAACCCACTCAAGTATTCTTGCCTGGGAAATCCCATGGTCAGAGGAAACTGATGGGGCATAGTCCAAGGGGTCGCAAGAATAGGACACAAGTTAGCAACTAAATCACCACCAGAATTACCCAAATGATTTGAAATTCAGTCGACACAAAAACCTGCACACACGTGTTACAACAGCTTTAATCATCACTGCCAAAATACATAAGCAGCCAAAATGTTCTTCAATAGTAATGGATAAACAAACGATGCATCCATGCTGTTGTTGTTGTTTATTCGCTAAGTCCTGTCTGACTCTTTTGCAATCTCATGGACTGTGGCCTGTCAGGCTCTTCTGTCCATGGGATTCCCCAGGCAAAAATATTGGAGTGGGTTGTTATTTCCTTCTCTAGGAGATATTCCCAATCCAGGGATCAAACTTGTGCCTCCTATGCTGCAGGCAGATTCTTTTCTGCTGAGCCACCTGGGAAGACCAATATATCCATACAATAGAATATTATTTAGTGATAAAAATGAGTTATCAGGCTATGAAAAGGCAAAGAAGAATCTTAAATGCATATGGCTAAATTAAGGAAACCAATCTGAAAAGATTATATACTGTGTTATTCCAACTATATGACATTCTGGAAATGGCAAAATATGGAAACAGTAAAATAATCTGTAGTTGTCAGGGGCTGGAGGGTGGGAAAAGTACTAAGTAGGCACAACACAGGATTTTTAGGGCTCTCAAACTATTCTCTGTGATATCATAATGATAGATGCATGTCATACAGTTTTAAAACCTATAGAATGTATAATACTGAGTGAATTCTAATGTTAACTGTGGATTTTGTTAACAATTATGTATCATTACTGACTTGTCAGTTATAACAAATGCACTTTACTAATGCTACATGTTGATAAAAGAGGAAGTTAATCATCACTCAATTATAAATTTATTATACAAAATATAAAAAGAATGTTTTGTTTTGTTTTCTTTTCCTATGACCAGAGACTCAAGTATAAACAAAAAAATTTCAACTAGACTTCATTACAATTATTTTTTTATCAGGATCTGACCCGTATTTTATTTATTTTTTCAATATCAATTTATTTATTTTAATTGCAGGTTAATTACTTTACAGTATTGTATTGGTTTTGGCATACATCAACATGAATCACCACGGGCGTATACGAGTTCCCCATCCTGCACCTCCTCCCTCCTCCCTCCCCATACCATCCCTCTGGGTCATCCCAGTGCACCAGCTCCAAGCATCCAGCATCATGTATCAAACTGGCAATTCGTTTCATATATGATATTTTACATGTTTCAATGCTATTCTCCCAAATCATCCCACCCTCTCCCTCTCTCACCTAGTCCAGCAGACTGTTCTATACATCTGTGTCTCTTTTGCTGTCTCGCATACAGGGTTATCATTACCATCTTTCTAATGCCATATATATGCATTAGTATATTGGTGTTGGTATTTTGGGCCCAAAAATCAAGGTGTTCCCCCCAACACCAAAATACGGTATTGGTGTTTTTCTTTTTGGCTTACTTCACTCTGTATAACAGGCTGCAATGGGTGCAGGATGCTTGGAGCTGCTGTACTGGGAGGACCTGGAGGGATGGTGTTGCGGGGGAAGGTGGAAGGGACGTTAGGGATTTGGAACATGTGTACACTCGTGGCAGATTCATGTTGATGTGTGGCAAAACCAATACAATATTGGCTTTGTATTGGCAAAACCAATACAAGTAATAAAAATAATAATAATAAAATAGGCTACAAATATTGTTAGTACATACTTGATCAAAATCATAAGTGAGTGAAAAAGTTTTAGCCATTATTAGACATTAAATTAATCAGAAATGTATGTTTGATGAGGAAAAAATTATCCTTTTCTATTATTCTTTGTAACCATCCATTAAAATAATTTTGCTAAACAGTGCCATGTTTCTGGATAAATTCTGCATATATTACTCATTAAACACTATCAGCGGGACCATAGTATTCATATAAATAAGTAGATGAAAAAGACACAAGTTTTCTCCTATCAAGTTCACACTTTGAATCTGTCTGAAGTATATGCTGCAAACAAACTATGACCTATTTTTCAAAATTATTTTCGTTGATTCACTAACTATAACTCAAGCCTTCTCTCAAATTAATGAAAGCAAAGATTATAAACCACTTCCCTTGAACAAGTGTTTATCACCAAAGACTTGACACCATTTTATTTTTTAGGTTCTCAGAATTATGCCATTTTTAAATTAATACTAAACAAATGACAATTAATCTTTCACATAGAGGCCCAAGGTTCTATCCAATATTCTTGAAAGGGTTGAAAAAATAAAATAATGTTATTAAATTTTTAACATATATGTTTTTTTAATTATCACACGCTTTAAGTATATAAATATAAATAATATGGTTTCTGCAAAGCAAGAAATGCCCAGTGGGAATCAAAATATGCATGGAACATGAAACACGTGTAGCAAAGTTTAACAAAGATCTTCAAAAGCAATGAAAACATTGTAAGAGGATGGTCAACCCAAGCTTTGTGTTTCAAAGTTATTTTCAAATTTCACAAATGAAAGATTGAACCAATAGGTAAAGAGTAATTCCTTCAAGAACAGAGTCAAGAGCCAGCATCAAGACTTTCTGCCTTAAAAGTCAAGATTTAGCCTTGATTTTTGTGTGTGTGTATCATTGGCACGTTCCCTCCTTGCCCTTGTCCCTACTCAATTATTAGACTATTATGAGACCTGTTATTGATCCTCAGCATTACTGTCATTCTTGGTTTTTCAAAAGAAATTCAGACATTGACACATGTATATGAAAAATGAGAAATCTGGGTCCATTTAAACTTCTTCCTCTATCTCCAGTGTCCCTTTATGTGTGCTTGACAGAAATCTTTTGGGGAAACATGAAAAAATTAGAAATATATCACATATAGTTTTAGATATGTCTGTATATCTAGCAGAGATTTACTAACATACTTTTGGAAACCATCAATTGTTCATTCTGCCACTCTGCTTTCAGTGGCATTATAATTCATCCCCAGATTGCTAGAGAAATGATCTGTTAACTGCCATTTCTATTGCATGACTGCAAAACAAAACTGAGCAGTAATAAATAGCCACATACCAAGTAATAAATGGTTTGTTTTCAAAACAAGATTCTGATTACTTGGATTAAAAAAAAGTGAAATACAATATTAAACATGAAAATGCTGAAACCTATTGAGAGATGTGGCTGTGTCATGTGGCTTGGTGAAATTGAATGCAGGTTGAGTTTTCTTGTTTTCAATTAAAATGGCATCATTTCTAGAAACATTTATTTGGCTGTATTGCACATTATAATTTTTCAATTCTTATTCATAATTCTCATTGGAATCAAAAAACAAAAAATCAATCTTAAAATGATTTAAACTATTTTTCTATCTGATACTCTAGGAAATGTATTACTTTGTAATTACTAATTAAACACACAAAATAAAGCATTTGTTTGTCACTTATTAGTAATTATTATAGTTGATGAACCTGTCTTGAAATTTACAGTACTTCAAAATTGCTGTCACAGAGTAGAACAGGAAAATTAATTTTAGTTACTAATGCAAACCTCAACAGAAGCTCAGACCCAGAGATGTGGGACATATAAATAAGATAAATATACTCACAGTCAATTTCAAAGGCATCAAATAAAACCAATCATAGCTATGATTCTTGGAATTGCTTTGTTCTTTCAGTAACAGCATTGTTGAATTTGAAAATATCCTGATACCAAGATTGAGAGATAGCCTTAGGCCAGATCTAGCTTTGCAAAATAAATAAAATAGCTTTCTTCAAGTCACTCTTGACATTTGCAAAAAAGAAATTTTGAGGGCAAAATAGGCTCTGGAGTTCAGGTTTCTTCCATTCCAGTAAAATGTCCCTTTATTTATAATATGCTTCCTCTTCTCCTTCTCCTTATCAATTGAGTTGCATTCTGTAAGTCACTACATTTTAAATTTATGCTTCGTCCTTTGAAAATATAAGGTGAAACTGATTGTCTTCAAGTGTAAACTGCCATTCAAGATCTGAGTGACATTAATCTATAAGAATTCCTTTTTCAGTGTAAGCTACTGAACATTCCTTTCTTGATACAGGGAAAGCTACCTAACTGTCTCCTTTACCCAAGAGTAGTGATTGAAACTGGACCCTATGCTGCAACAAGGCTGAAGGAACACCACCACTAAAGCAGATAAAATTTAGGATAAAAATATTCTTTTGTGGTTAATTCAGTTCAGTCATTCAGTCATGTCTGACTCTTTGTGACCCCATAGACTGCAGCATGCCAGGCCTCCCTGTCTATCACCAACTTCCGGAGTTTGCTCAAACTCATGTCCATTGAGTCAGTGATGCCATCCAACCATCTCATCCTCTGTTGTCCCCTTCTTCTCCCACCTTCAATCTTTCCCAGCATCAGGGTCTTTTCCAATGAGTCAGTTCTTCACATCAGGTAGCCAAAGTATTGGAGTTTCAGCTTCAAAATCCGTTCTTTCAATGAAATGAATATTCAGAACTGATTTCCTTTAGAATGGACTGGTTGGATCTCCTTGCAGTCCAAGGGACTCTCAAGAGTCTTTTCCAACACCACAGTTCAAAAGCATCAATTCTTCAGTGCTCAGCTTTCTTTATGGTCCAACCTTCACATCCATACATAACTACTGGAATAACGATGGCCTTGATTAGATGGACCTTTTTTGGCAAAGGAATGTCTCTGCTTTTTATGTGCTGTCTAGATGGTCATAACTTTCCTTCCAAGGAGTAAACGTCTTTTAATTTCATAGCTGCAGTCACCCTCTGCTGTGATTTTGGAGCCAAACAAAGTCTGCCACTGTTTCCATTGCTTCCCCATCAATCTGCCATGAAGTGATAGGACCAGATGCCATGACTTTTGTTTTCTGAATGTTAAGTTTCAAGCCAACTTTATCACTCTCCTCATTCATTTTCATCAAACGACTCTTTAGTTCTTCTTCACTTTCTGTCATAAAGGTGGTTTCATCTGCATATTTGATGTTATTGAATTTTCCCAGGCAATCTTGATTCCAGCTTGTGCTTCATCCAGTCCAGCATTTCTCATGATGTACTCTGCATATAAGTTAAATAAGCAGGGTGACAATACACAGCCTTGACGTACTCCTTTCCCTATTTGGAACTAGTTTGTTGTTCCATGTCCAGTTTTAACTGTTTCTTCCTGACCTGCATACGGATTTCTCAAGAGGAGGTCAGGTGGTCTGGTCTTCCCATCTCTTTCAGAATTTTCCACAGTTTGTTGTGATCCACAAAGTCAAAGGCTTTGGTATATTCAATAAAGCAGAAATATATGTTTTTCTGGAACTCTCTTGCTCTTTTTGTTGATCCAATGAATGTTGGCAATTTGATCTCTGGTTTCTCTGCCTTTTCTAAATCTCGCTTGAACATCTGGAAGTTCACAGTTTATGTGCTGTTGAAGCTTGGCTTGGAGAATTTTGAGCATTACTTTGCTAGCATGTGAGATGAGTGCAGTTGTGTGGTAGTTAGTCTGAGCATTCTTTGGCATTGCCTTTCTTTGGGATTGGAATGAAAACGGACCTTTTCCAGTTCTGTCTACTGCTGAGTTTTCCAAATTTGCTGGCATATTGAGTGCAGCACTTTCATAGCACTGTATTTTAGGATTTGAAATAGCTCAACTAGAATTCCATCACCTCCACTAGCTTTGTTCATAGTGATGCTTCCTAAGGATCACTTGAATTTGCATTCCAAGATGCCTGTCTCTAGGTGAGTAATCACACTATCTCATTATTTGGGTCATGAAGATCTTTTCTGTATATTTCTTTTTGTATTCTTGCCACCTCTTCTTAATATCTTCTGCTTCTGTTAGGTCCATACCATTTCTGTCCTTTATTGTGCCCATCTTTGTATGAAATGTTCCCTTGGTATCTCTAATTTTCTTGAAGAGATCTCTAGTCTTTCCCATTCTATTGTTTTCCTCTATTCCTTTGCATTGATCACTGAGGAAGACTTTCTTATCTCTCCTTGCTATTCTTTGGAACACTGCATTCAAGTGGGTACATCTTTCCTTATCTCCTTTGTCTTTCACTTCTCTTCATTTCACAGATATTTGTAAAGCAACCATTTTGCCTTTTTGCATACATTTTTCTTGGGGATGGCCTTGATCACTGACTCCTGTACTATGTCACAAACCTCTGTCCATAGTTCTTCAGGCACTGTGTCTTTCAGATCTAATCCCTTGAATCTATTTGTCCTTCCAGTGTATAATCATAAGAGATTTGATTTAGGTCATACCTGAAAGTTCTAGTGATTTTCCCTATGTTTTTCACTTTAAGTCTGAATTTGGCAATAAGACATTAATGATCTGAGCCACAGTCAGGTCCTGGTCTTGTTTTTGCTGACTCTATAGAGCTTCTCCATCTTTGGCTGTAAAGAATATAATCAATCTGATTTTGGTGTTGATCATCTGGTGATGTCCATGTGTAGAGTCTTCTCTTGTGTTGTTGGAAGAGGGTGTTTGCTATGACCAGTGCATTGTTTTGGCAAAACTCTATTTGCCTTTGCCCTGCTTCATTCCATATTCCAAGGCCAAATTTGCCTGTTACTCCAGGTGTTTCTTGACTTCCTACTTTTGCATTTCAGTCCCCTATAATAAAAAGGACATCTTTTCGGGGTATTAGTTCTAGAAGGTCTTGTAGGACTTCATAGAACCACTCAACTTCAGCTTCTTCAGCATTACTGGTCAGGGCATAGACTTGGATTACCATAATATTGAATGGTTTGCCTTGGAAAAGAACAGAGGTCATTCTGTCATTTTGGAGATTGCATCCGAGTACTGCATTTTGGACTCTTTTGTTGACCATGATGGCTACTCCATTTCTTCTAAGGGATTCTTGCCTTCAGTAGTAGATATAATGGTCATCTGAGTTAAATTCACCCATTCCAGTCCATTTTAGTTTGCCGATTCCTAAAATGTCAATGTTCACTCTTGCCATCTCCTATTTGACCACTTCCAATTTGCCCAGATTCATGGACCTAACATTCCAATATCGCTCTTTACAGCATCAGACTTTACTTCCATCAATATAGTCACATCCACCACTGGATGCTGTTGCTGGTTTCACTCTGTCTCTTCATTCTTTCTGGAGTTATTTCTCTATTGATCTCCAGTAGCATATTGGGCATATACATGCCTGGGGAGTTCATCTTTCAGTGTCCTATCTTTTTGCCTTTTCATACTAATCATGGGATTCTCAAGGCAAGTATACTGAAGTGTTTGCAATTCCCTTTTGTGGTTAAGCTCCCACCTAATCCAGCCAAACTTCATATGATAAATGAAATTGAAGACAAGGAGGTCAGATTGAACTGTGAACCACTGACACTGATCTTGGTCACCTTCTCAGCCACCTGGGAAGTTGTTCTTCAATGGTGTATCTTTGCCCAAGCTGGTTCATAGGTGCAGCACTTGGAACATTTGATCTTTGTTGCAGCATGAAGGAATTTGTACTTTTGACATGTGGGATCCAGTTCCCTGAGTAGGGATTAAACCCAAGTCCCCACAATGGGAGCATGGAATCTTAGCCACTGGACCACCAGGGAAGTCTCTCCCCTTACACCTAAGTCTTGAGAGACATTCCTTGGAAGGGTCAGAGTTCTTGAAGGACTGATTTGCCCCGCCATTTTTTTTTTCTGTTATGGTTTATTACAGGATATTGAATAGTCCCTTGTGTTGTAGAGTAGAACCCGGTTTTTTATTCATTCTATATAAAAGTTTGCCTCTGCTAACGCCAAACCCTCAGTCCATCTCTTCACCATCCTCCCTTCTGTCTTTTCCTTCCTATGCTCCCTCCTAAGCTACATCACTTACTTATCACTTGAAGAAAAGTCAGGAAAATTATTTCAGACCAGGAGTTACAAAGAGCAGTTTCATTTAAGAAGGGGAAAACAGATTAACTTAGAAAAATATTAAAATTCTCAAGAAGAGATATACATAAAGTTCACATAATTAACAGAGCTATTTTAATATGAGGTCAGATGTTTGGTGCTTTGCAAACATACATTTTGTGAAGAAACAAAAAGTATAGCTTAAATCCAATGAATTATTTTGATATAAGTGGCTGTTGCCATCCTTTAATTGCCTTTCTCATTGTTGATAGTAACTACCTTGCTTTATAAATGATTATTGCTTTTCTTGATAAAATATAATTTTAAAACTATAATTATAATTTGAAATTTAAGCTCGAAGCATCCATAATAAAGTAAAAGTACTATATGTTTCCAAGCATTAATAGCATGCTCCCAATATAAAATGAACATTATGTCAAAGATTTAACTCTTCAATGAAGGAAACAACAAAGAATCAGAGACAGAACTGAAGACTGAAAATGGTGAAATAAGGTTGCTAACTTAGATGTAAAATGGATTAAGGTCCTAAGGGGCAAGAAAATCATGTATTATTGAGAATATTTCCTACCAATCAAAAAGTAATCTGCACCTACAGTTTAACATAGGGTCTCCCATGGCTGTTCAGCGGTAAAGAATCCACCTGCCAGTTCAGGAGATGTGGGTTCAATCCTCAGGCTGGGAAGGTCCCCTGGAAAAGGAAATGGCAACCCATCCCAGTGTTTTTGTCAGAAGAATCTGATGGAAAGAAGAACCTGGCAGGCTACAGTCCATGAGGTCAAGAAAGAGTTGGACATGATTTAGCGACTAGATGACAACAGCTTAACACATAACTTTGCAGAATTTGAGGCTCTTCTCTTAATAAATTGGAAGTAGCAAGTCAAACAAACAGAAAAATATATATATATCCCTTAGAAAATCACATTACCCTTTCTCAGGCCTGTTAGACAATGTGCCAAGATGAGGCCGCAAAACTTATAGGCTCCCTTTGGCCTTATTTTCAAGTTCCGCATAATTTTTCTTAACACCTTCACTACTGTTAAAATTTCCTCCTTATAAAAAAACTAAATCAAACCAAAAAAAAGAAGAAGGAAAAGAATGCTTACTACATTGTCAGTTTGCATTGTTTTCTTCTAGAAAAATGTCACTTGTCTCAGTTGATTTTTAGTTATACACTCAAATGTTCTGCAATACACAGCTGAAATAATGTTCCATAAATATCTTATTCAATTTATGGGCTTCTGTCTTGTTTTATGAATTTACCAGCTATTGTTCTCACGAATAAGAATACTCACTAATTGGAAATGTCAGAAGGCCATAAAATAGTAAATTTTTTCATTCCAAAATATTTTGATGGAGGTGGGAAAAGCAGAAACAATCTCAAGATAAAATATGCTGCTGTGAAATGAAGGAAAATATTACAAATATGTTAATAAGGAACTGATTATTAAGTCATATAAAGTATCCTGTTGAATGTTGAGTGAGAATTAATAAACTAAAATTCTTTGTCTGATGGATTGGGTAATAATTTGCCTGGTAGTTTTTTATATGGCTGATTTCCATTATCATTCTGCAATGATTCCACTGATAACTAGAACAAGCCGAGCCTCCTTTGCAATTTACAACTGTGTATGCATGCTCATATATTACATTGTTAACCTGGTGACATTATTCTCACTCCCAGCAGTATTATGTCTCATTTGAAGATGGAAAAGATCAGTGAATTTTTAAAAGAGATTTATACGCATTAATTCTTTCTTTCTGATATTTACCAATTGTGTTTTCAAAAAGAAAACAATCGCAAGGCATTGTCAGAATAAAGACACAAAAAGATATTTTGAAGTCAATGCCAAAATGCTTTCCAATTGTCATGTTTTGACTCCTTGAAAGGCTTTGGTTTCAGTAAAGAAATAAGAATTTCACAACAGTCGCTGAAGTGCATCAGAGAAGGAAGATATCCTGTAGCTATAAATCCAAGTACTTAGTTTCAGAGAAATTAGCAGGGTTTAAGTTGATTTGCTTCCTGCTGGGGATCTATGATATTTTTCTTTCTAAGTCTCAAGTACATTTTCAGAATCACTTTGTTTATTCTGCATTCAGGGTGGAAGTTGACTAGGTGACTGAATGCAGTAAAGGATGTATAGAGGAAAATAAGCTTACTGCTAGAAGCAATAGGATGGAAACACTTTGCTCAGTGTTTTTTAAGTAGAGACTGTGCCAAGTGCTTGAAAGCCTTTGTCCTTTAATTCTCACTATATTTCTAGGAAGGAAACTCATCACTCCCATTTTGTAGGCTTGAAAACTGAGATGTAAACATTAATTTAATTTTCTCAGTGTCACACAGCTCATGAATTCTGAAGCTAGAAGTTGAACACATTTAAGTCAACTCCAAAGGTCACAAACAACTATTCCATACTGTCTTTACCATTAATAGGTTGATAAGCCAGGTATTAGCTCCACTGTAATAATCAATGGCTCAGCTTTTTTTCTTCATATGAAAATAAAGATTTTAAAATCAATAACACAGATGATAGTTTTTCTTTCTATGATTCACGGTCATATATTATGCTATTTTTCCAAAGAAAAGACACACTTCCCAGCCTTTTTTAAAACGCAAAATGATATTGTTATGAAGATTTCATACATTCAGCATAACTATGTCTTTATAGCTTGAAAAATATGTGGACTTTTACTTGACAACTTTTCTTAGACTTCATTAATCAAAGGCACAACACTACAATCATTTGGAAATACTTACAAATGATTTGCATCTTGAAATCAAAAGATCATTTACATACATTTGAAAATTTGAAATAAAGCTATGTGCAGAGATTGTTTATTCAGTCTAGAGTTACTCTTTGTTATGTGAATAAGTTCCCAACTTTGCTGTATTTAACTTTCAATCACCTGGTGCATGGCCTATAGGGCCTCCCAGGTGGCTCCGTGGTAAAGAGTCCACCTGCCAGTGCGAGAGCCACAGGAGACACAAGTTCAATGCCTGAACCAGGAAGATCCCCCAGAGTGGGAAATGGTAGCCCACTCCAGTATTCTTGCTAAGATAACCCCACGGACAGAGGAGCCTGGCAGGCTTCAGTCCCTGCGCTTACAAAAGAGTTGGACACTACTGAGTGATGGAGCAGACACTCAAGGCCTATAGGTTGGGAATCACTGATACAGAAATTTCTAAGAAATCTTAAAGCAGACATATCATTTTTTTTCTAAAATGCAAAGAAAGAAATAATTTTCCAGTATTTAATATTTAATGTCAGATGTATAAGTGTATCCTGAAGAACATTCATCAGATAATAACTTACAGTTTGCTATTTATACTAAAGGCCCATTATTAGTGTTACAGTTTGGAGACTAGTTTTCTATAGCTGCTTTGCTGTCACTAAGTATTATAGACTGGGTAACTAATTAACAGAAATTTATTTTCTCACAATTCTGGAGGCTAGAACCTCAGAGCAAAGCATCAGCAGAGCTTGATTCTTCTGAGTCCTCTCTTCTCAGTTTGAACACGGCTGCCTTCTCACTGTGGGCTTACTTGATTGTTTCTTTGTGTGTGTCCTAATCTCTTCTTATAAGGACACAAGTCAGATTGTATTTGAGGGTATGCTCAGTTGTGTCTGACTCTGTGACTCCATGGACTATAGCTTGCCAGGGTTCTCTGTACATGGAATTTTCTAGGCAAGAATACTGGAGTGAGTTGCCATTTCCTTCTTCAGGGGAATCTCCCAACCCAGGGATGGAACCCTCATCTCTTGGGTCTCGCTTAACCTTAACTACTGCTTTAAAGATCCTAACTCCAAATACAGTTACATTCTGAATTAGGAGGAACTACAACTTCAACATATGAATTTTGAGGGGAGGGAAATTAACACACAATCTGGAAATTTGAGGGTGGAACCTTTATTCGATTGTGTATAGTTTATCCACTAAGACCACTTCATTTTGATTTACATAGTGCATTTGCATTAATAGATTATATTATCTTATTTCACCACATAAAGAGAAATGTGTTAACATAAATTATTGCAAAATAAGCCATAAAATAAAGAATAAAAATAAAAAAGTAATGCAAGCTTAAGAAGATAAAGTAAATTAGAAAAAGAAAAACAAATATACCAAATTAACACATATATGGAATCCAGAAAAAAAAGGTACAGAAGATCTTATTTGTGAAGCAGAAATAGAGACACAGATGTAGAGAACAAATATGTGGATACCAAGGGGGAGAAGGAGTGTGGAGGGGATTGGGAGATTGGGATTAACACACATATTTATTGATGCCATGTATACAAGAGATAACTAAAGAGAATATGCTGTTAGAACAGGGAACTTCCTTAATGTACTGTGGTGACCTGAATGGGAAGTAAGTCCAGAAGGGAGGTGATATATGTATATTTTGGAGAAAGGGATGGCAATCCATTCCAGTATTCTTGCCTAGAGAATCCCAAGGACAGAAGAGCCTGGTGAGCTGCAGCCATGGGGGTCCCAAAGAGTCAGACATGACTGAGTGACTAACACACATATGTATATGCGTGGCTGATTCACTTTGCCATACGGTAGAAACTAATACAGCATCGTAAACTATATATATTACAATGAAAATTAATTTTAAAAATGACGATTCAAGAAAATATCATAGATGACCACTCCACTCCTGGTACAAGTTTTTCTCAGTCACATAATAAAGTAAAAAGAATGAAAGAGATTAAGAGAGATGCAAGGATGCTGCTGCTAAGTCGCTTCAGTCGTGTCCGACCCTGTGCAACCCCATAGACGGCAGCCCACCAGACTCTGCAGTCCCTGGGATTCTCCAGGCAAGAAAAATGGAGTGGGTTGCCATTTCCTTCTCCAACGCATGAAAGTGAAAAGTGAAAGTGAAGTCTCTCAGGCATGTCCAACTCTTCGTGACCTCATGGACTGCAGCCTACCAGGCTCCTCCTTCCATGGGGTTTTCCAGGCAAGAGTACTGGAGTGGGTTGCCATTGCCTTCTCCAATGCAAGGATAACTCATGAGTTTTCTTTCTCCTATTACTAGATTGATTTATGCTATTACTAAAATTTTTGCTTTACTGTAACTGTATTCCGTTCAGCACTTTGTTGGAGAAATAAACAAGAGTAGCACTATCCGTGAGAGTGTTTGGGAAAACCTTTGTTGACAGCGCTGGGAAACAGTCTGTGGTTGGGGTCCCTGAGACTGTCTCAAGTTTGAAGATTCGCTGGAATGACCCACAGGACTTAAAGATTTTTATATTCATGGGTATGCATGGTTAGTTGTTCAGTCCTGTCTGATTCTGTACAACTTTTTGGATTGTAGCCCACCAGGATCCTCTGTCCAAAGGATTTTACAGACAAGAATGCTGAATGGGTTGCCATTTTTCCCTTCTGGGTGATCGTCCCAACTCAGGGATTGAAGCTGTATCTCCTGCAAAAGGTTTCTTTACCTGCTGAAACATTGGGGGATGTAGTCACAGTTTCTTACAGGTAAAGAATGCAGAGAAATCAGCAAAGGGTAAAGGCTCACAAGCAAAGTCCAGCGGAAACGCAGTGTCCGATTTTAAGCACCTCTCCCAGTGGAGTAGCACAGTTCAGTTCAGTCCAATTGCTCAGTCATGTCCAACTCTTTGCAATCCCGTGGACTGTTTTACCAGTAGTAATGTATGGATGTGAGAGTTGGACTATAAAGAAAGCTGAGCGCTGAAGAATTGATTATTTTGAACTGTTGTGTTGGAAAAGACTCTTGGGGGTACTTTGGACTGCAAGGAGATCCAACCAGTCCATCCTAAAGGAAATCAGTCCTGAATATTCATTGAAAGGACTGATGATAAAGCTGAAACTCCAATATTTTGGCCACCTGATGTGAGAACTGACTCATTGGAAAAGACCCTGATGCTGGGAAAGACTGAGGGCAGTAAGAAAAGGGGACACAGAGGAGGAGATGGTTGGATGGCATCACTGACTTGATGGACATGAGTTTGACCAAGCTCTGGGTGTTGGTGAAAGTCAGGGAAGTCTGGCACTCTGCAGTCCGTGGCGTAGCACAGAATGAGCTTAATTCCTTCAAGCAACATTGTGTGGCAACAAGTGCGAAGTTTTGCCAGCTAGGGAAGTTTAGCTGAGCTTGGCTACCATGGATTTATTGGGGGACAGTCACAATCATTTCATCGTAAGTGCCTCTGTGACTGACTTCAGTTAATGAAGCCCCAGTCCCCAAGATTGAAAGCAAGTATTCACTATTAAATATTAACAACCTCAAATATGCAGATGATACCTCTCTAACAGCAGAAAGTGAAGAGGAGCTAAAGAGCCTCTTGATGAGGGGAAAAAAGGAGAGTGAAAAAGCTGACACAAAACTCAACATTCAAAACCTAAGATCATGGTATCTGATCCCATCATTTCATGCAAATAGAAGGAAAAAAGTGGAATCAGTGACAGATTTTATTTTCTTGGGCTCCAAAATCACTGGGAACAGTGACTGCAGCCATGAAATTAAAAGACACTTGCTTCTTGGAAGGAAAGTTTGACCAACCTAAACAGCATATTAAAAGCACAGACATCACTTAGCTGACAAAGGTCTGTATAATCAATGCTATGGTCTTTCCAGTAACCATATATAGATGTGAGATTTGGACCATAGTGAAGGCTTAGCACCAAAAGATCGATGCTTTCAAATTGTGGTGCTGGAGACGACTCTTGAGAGTCCCTTGGACTTCAGGGAGATCAAATCAGTCAAACCTAAAGGAAATCAACCCTGAATACTCATTGGAAGGACTGATGCTGAAGCTAAAGCTCCAATACTTTGGCCACCTGATGTGAAGAACTGATTCATTTGAAAAGACCCTGATGCTGGGGAAAATTAAAGGCAAAAGGAGAAGAGGGCAGCAGAGAATGAGGTGGTTAGATAACATCACTGACTCAATGGACATAAACTTGAGCAAACTCTGGCAAATAGTGGAGGGCAGAGGAACCTGGCAAACTGCAGTCCTCTGAGTCACAAACAGTGGACATGACTTAGCAACTGAATTACAATAACAGCAACACTCACCATTAATCATAGTATTCATATGAACAGTCCAGATAAACTGGTACAACATGTGGCAAGAGTTCAGGAATATAGAAACAACCTTATGAGACAGAATGGTTAAATATAGTTACATTAAAACAAGTCTTTTTGGGGAATGTATAGGGGTAAGGCTACACCATCCTGCCATGGTAATTCTTTGCTCTGCAGTTGCTGCGCCCTTATTCCAAAAAATGAGTCCAAGTGGTAATTCTAGCCATAATCCAGTGTGAATCAGTGTTAATGAGGGGGTTTAACCATTGTAGAGATTGAATCAAGCATATAAATAAAAATATGTAAAAGTAAGAAACTGGACAAACTAGAAGTGGAATAAAAATCCAGGGAAGATAGTCTTAATGATGCGCTAGAAAAATGAAAATGTTCTAGAAATGCTTATTAACTGACTACAGTTTTGTGACATTAAGAAAGTATGACATGACTTACAGGAATCACTTGAGAATACAGATAATTTTCCAAAAAAAAAAAAAAAACTCTGGTGCTTACGGCAATAGCTCTAAGATGAAGTACACAGGCTCAAACTTATTTTTCTGTGTGTGCCTAGAGAGATATTCACATGCCTCATATTTAAAATATATATGTACAGAGTGTCTCTGACTTACAAAATTTAAACTTACACTATTTCAAGTTTAAAACGGTTTGAAAGCAGTACACATTCAGTAGAAAATATATATCAAAGTTTATATTTTTATCTTTTCTCAGGCTATTCATTGGAAAGACTGATGCTGAAACTGAAGCTTCAATACTTTGACCACCTGATGCAAAGAGCCAACTCATTGGAAAAGACCCTGGTGTTGGGAAAGATTGAGGGCAAGAGAGGAAGAGGGCAGTAGAAGATGAGATGGTTAGATATTATCATTGACTCAATAGACATGAATCTGAGCAAACGCCAGGATAGAGTGAAGGACATGACACCCTGGCCTGCTGCAGTCCGTGGGGTTGCAAAGAGTCTAATACAACTTAGTGAGTGAACATAACAACAAGCTAGTGATGTGGGGTATAATCCTTTATCATGAAGTTGAATAGCTACAACAGCCTTGTGGTCACAAACAACTGACAAACAGTCATTCTGTATCTATAAAACCATTCTTTTATTTTCTCTCTTTTTGTAGAGTACTCTAAAAACTGTTTGAGATATTCAACACTTTACTGTAAAATAAGTTTGTGTTAGATGACTTTTCTCAGCTATCGGCTTATATAAGTGTTCTGAGCATTTATTGTGTTAGATTAAATTAATTTATTCTCATTGATGTGTATCCCCCAAATCACAATATATTTATTCTACCAGTAATGAGCATTTGGTTGTTTCTTTCAGGAGGCTATTGCTAACAGAAGAGATAGGAACAGGCATCTACATGAAAATTGCATATACATATATCTATATAATTGTACATCATTTTTAGTATATACTTAAACACGTAATTTCTGGGCATTCTAATTGGAAGACCAACAGTAAACAACTAAAATAAGTAAATACATAATATATATTGTCAAATAAGGGAAAGTAAAGAAAAAAGTAAGATACAGACAGAAGATGGGGAGATAGACCTAGATAAGAAATACTGCTTTAGGTCATTTGCTCAAGAAAACATTTGAAAATGTTTTTTAGACCATGTACATATATGTCATCTAAAGTAGACCATATTTCTGACAAAATCTCACAGATAACCACACATCATTATATAATAATGTTAGACAACTGATCACATTTTACAATAAAAAAAAAAAATACCTTTAGGGAAAAGTTACTATTTACAAGACCCTGACAAATTTCAGACCATAATTGTTGACACTTAAAAGTTGACAAAGGGCAATGTAACTGTGACAGGTGACTCATGTTTTCTCACATTATTATGAGACGTCAAAGAGATATGACAAATAGCCATTAAGACCGTTAAAGAGAAAAGGCCGTATAACTTTGTGTTTTTATTCTTGCTAACTTATTTCCAGATCACAAATTTTTTACTTTAAGGACCAAATTATTCACAAAGTCAACTCCACCTGTCTCCAGAGAATTCAAGCAGGAATGCTATCTCTAGCATAATGAGTAATTTCTGTTACCGTTCAGTTGTTAAATCGTGTCTGACTCTTTGCAAACCCATGGGCTACATGCATCATGCCGGGCTTCCCTATCCTTCACTGTCTCCTGGGGCTTGCTCAGTCTCACGTCCATCGAATTGATGATGCCGTCCAACCATCTCATCCTCTGTCCTGTAGGACTTCCTTGGTGGTTCATGCAGTAAAGAATCTTCCTGCAATACAGGAGATCCAAGTTTGATCCCTGGGTTGGGAAGATCCCCTAGAGAGGAACTAGCTATTCATTCAAGAATTATTGCCTAGAGAATTCCATGGACAGAGGAGACTGGCAGGCTGCAGTCCACAGGGTCACAAAAAGTTGGGCTTGACTAAGCGACTGACACTTTCACTTTCTCCCCCATGGCTGATTACTAGATTATTCAGAACATTCCTGTTCCCACAACATGAGTGCATAATTTCCTCTGCCCTCAATATATGTTATGGATCCTTTTCTCTGATTGCTCAAATGCTATAATTCTTTTACATTATATTTATCCCTTATAATATTTGTGAAAAATTATTATTTTTTTAAATAATCGGCTTCATGGTTTTGATAGGAGTAACACAAAGGGAAGGGATGTGAGGCAGCAATCTAATTCCACCTATTGCCTGCTATAAAATGAAAGTTGCTCAGTTGAGTCTGACTTTTTGCAACCCCATGGACTATACAGTTCATGGAATTCTCCAGGCCAGAATACTGGAGTGGGTAGCCTTTCCCTCCTCCAAGGATTCTTCCCAACACAGGGACCAAACCTAGGTCTCCTGCATTGCAGGCAGATTCCTTACTGTCTGAGCCGCAAGGGAAGCCCCAAGATACTGGACTGGGGAGCCTATCCCTTCTCCATTGGATCTTCCCGACCCAGTAACCCAACTGGGGTCTCCTGCACTGCAAGCAGATTCTTTACCAACTGAGCTATCAGGGAAGTACTGTCAAATCTTGGCCAATTCATTTAACTCACTCAGGAAATACTAACAGAGTTTCCTTGGTGGTCCAGTGGTTAAGAATTCTCCTGCCAGTGCAGAAGACACGAATTCAATCCCTGGTGCAAGAAGATTCCATGCATCAGAGAGCAGCTAAGCCGTGCACCATGACTACTGAGCCAAGCTCTGGAGCTCAGGAGCTGGAACCACTGAGGCCATGTGCCTCAACTGCTAAAGCCCGCGCCGCTGGAGCCCATGCTCAGCAACAAGAGAGTCGCTATAATGAGAATTCCACACACCGCACTACAGAGCAGCCCCACTCGCTGCAACTAGAGAAAGCCTGCGTGCAGTAATGAAGACTCAGAGCCGCCAAAATAAATAAATAAATGAAGTGAAGTGAAGTTGCTCAGTCGTGTCTGACTCTTTGCGACCCCATGGACACCAGGCTCCTCCATCCATAGTATTTTCTAGGCAAGAGTACTGGCGTGGGTTGCCATTTCCTAATAAAGGAAAAATACTTACAAAATTCCTATTGCAGCCAAACTCTCAAGATATTTCAGTTTAAAAAAAAAGAATACTATCCTATCGGGGTTCTTTTTGAATAATTGCATTTTTAATTTAGTAAAATTAAGCCGCCAAAATAAATAAATAAATGAAGTGAAGTGAAGTTGCTCAGTCGTGTCTGACTCTTTGAGACCCCATGGACACCAGGCTCCTCCATCCATAGTATTTTCTAGGCAAGAGTACTGGCGTGGGTTGCCATTTCCTAATAAAGGAAAAATACTTACAAAATTCCTATTGCAGCCAAACTCTCAAGATATTTCAGTTTAAAAAAAAAGAATACTATCCTATCGGGGTTCTTTTTGAATAATTGCATTTTTAATTTAGTAAAATTAAAATACCAGCTATCACATGGGTATTGAAAGAATTAAGTGAAGTTATATGAAGACTTTAGTGTTAATTAGACCTAGTTGTAACACTTGTTTGCCTGGATTATAATCATTTTTTTAAATTTAGTTTATTCATGTGAAAAAATACAGTTTGTATGGTGTAAATAAGCCCATATATATGGGCCTCCCTGGTAGCTCATCAGGTAAACAATCTGTCTGCAATGCAGGAGACCTGGGTTCGATTCCTGGGTCGGGAAGATTCCCCTGGAATTGGGATGCCTCCTGGGAAGCCCATATATGCATATATACACATGGCCCTCTCCGGTGGCTCAGTCGGTAAAGAATCTGCCTGAAGAAGGGAACAGCTATCAACTCCAGTATTCTGGCCTGGAGAATTTTGCACTACCCCAAGTATTTTTGCATTATCTTTCTGTTTAGCTCTCACCCCCATCTCTATATAGTATATAGTACACAATTGACACTCAATAAATACTTGTTTTTTAATTGTCTAATCATCAAATTTGCAAAATTGTGAACATTTCTGTACTTGTTCCAATACGTCATCTCTATCATCTGTTCACTCGTGATATCTAGTTAGAAACTAAGTCCCATTTATACCACTTACTCAAAACTTCAGGATTATTTCCCTTATCCCTGCTTCTATAATGATCAGTTCTATTTATGTCTGATCACTTGTTGATTGAATTTTACATAAGGCCCTTACCTGGCTTCCTTTCCTCAAGGTTGGGCCCACTGCAATTCATATCCATAGGGAGGCCAGAACAGTATGTCTGAAACACATGTTTAATTAGGTCTTTATCTTTCTGGAATCCCTCCAGTATACACCCACACCAGGTTGAAGATACTATTACTTCTAATTACCTCATATCTTAATTATGTTGTTTTCTATTTTTTTTCTATTTTTTTTTAACAAAACATGTTCTGATATCAACTATGCCATGCGACTTGTGTTTCTAAAACTTTTTAATTCATTTTTCATAATCATACTCAGGCATATTTTTTTCTCATTTTCCGTAAAAAGAAATAATGAATATGTACATATATTTGTAAATGCACACGAACACATCCCTGCTTTGATGCTTTAAAGTACTTTTAGGTGCCATGGAACTATCTCCTACTTTTTATTGCCAAATAATATTAAGGTATATTATTGGTTTTGCTTTCTCAACTTCCTATTGATTATGAAGCTGACTACAATTTTGATCAGATGTCATCCATGCACTAAATTCCTCTTAGCATTGCCACTATTCACCTTCAGAATGCACAGTCCTCATCCTTACATTTTTTACTGTGGCCACATCTGACACTTTTGAAAACTTCCTTTTAAACTCTTTCTTTTACTTTCATGACACTACACTACACATGTTCTTTTTATCACTTTATGCTTCCACATTCTCTCTCACTTGTGATTAGATTAGAATATTCTTTCTCACATTAGGGGCTTCCCTATAAGCTCAGTTGGTAAAGAATCCTCCTGCAATGCAGGAGACCCCAGTTCGATTCTTGGGTTAGGAAGATCTGCTGGAGAAGGGATAGGCTACATACTCCAGTATTCTTGGGCTTCCCTGTGGCTTGGCTGGTAAAGAATCCACCTGTAACATGGGAGACCTGAGCTCGATCTTTGGGCTGGAAGATCCCCTGGAGAAGGGAAAGTCTACCCACTCCAGTATCCTGGCCTCAGACTTCCAGGACTGTATATTAGGTGACACTAGGAGAAGACTCTTGAGAGTCCCTTGGACTGCAAGGAGGTCCAGCCAGTCCATTCTGAAGTAGATCAGCCCTGGAATTTCTTTGGAAGGAATGATGCTGAGGCTGAAGCTCCAGTACTTTGGCCACCTCATGCGAAGAGTTGACTCATTGGAAAAGACCCTGATGCTGGGAGGGATTGGGGGCAGGAGGAGAAAGGGACGAGCAAGGATGAGATGGCTGGATGGCATCACTGACCCGATGGACATGAATCTGGGTGAACTCCGGAAGTTGGTGATGGACAGGGAGGCCTGGCGTGCTGCGATTCATGGGGTCGCAAAGAGTCAGACACGACTGAGCAACTGAACTCAACTGACCTGAACTGAGAGGTAAAGAAGCCGCCTGCCATTGCAGGAGACTTTGGGTTGGGAAGATCCCATGGAAGAGGATATGGAACCCCCCCCCCAAGTATTGTTGCCTGGAGAATGCCATGGGCAGAGGAACCTGGTGGCTACAGTCTATGGGGTTGCAAAGAGTTGGACATGACTGAGCAACTACACTTTTCTTCATAGACAGTATCTTCAAAATCTTTAGCTTGTTCAAAATTTTCTGTAAAATGCACAGCAGTATATGTTTGCGTTTTGCTTATTTCAAATGCATATTTTATAGATATCTCAATCTTAACACCTATAATGCTGAACCAGTGTTCTATTAATCCCACTGAACCCACTTGCATTTTTAATATGTAATATAACCTTCCTCTCAGTTATCAAATTCAGAAATCTGACTTTAATCTTCACCTCCTTCTTCTTTATTCTCGAGAGTGAATAACCATGTCTTGCCATGTCTACATTTAATTGTAAAAATCAAATCTCCCTTCTACCATTCTATCCATTTTGCTTTCACTCTTATTTCTTCATGCACTGCTACAATAGCCTTCTAATTTGTCTTTCCACCTTTATTCTGGCTCCCATTGAATTCATTCTTCACAATTTCAACAGAGAGGACTTTCTGACATGAATATAATATGAACATCTTACGGCTTCATTTAACACTCTCCTATGATATAAGGTAAAGCATTAATACATAAGACCTTTGAAGGTTGCTAACAATCTGGTCTCGAATTTATCTCTGGCCCTGTCTTTTTAGTTTATTCTTAATGTTCACTGTATCAGGGAGGAAAATTTTACAATTCTTAATTTCTGCACAATTTCACTTACTATTTTCTATCTCTGGGATACATGTCCCTCCTTTCTTTTCCTAGATTCGTCCTACATGTCCTTTGAAGTTTTCTCACAATGGAAGACTTTGCTAACCTTATCACTGCCTTAAGAACCCCCATCCCAGCCCACGTTCCAGGGACATTTTTATCATGATAATCTTTACATTTCACTGTAGTTACCCACGTAATCCTCTGTGCTTTCTGCTTGCCAGTCAGCTTTGTAAACAAATTTCTAAGGTTTTCCAGCAGCAAGTTCATTGTCTGCTATATTGTATTTATCCATAATATATTTATTTAATGAATCTACAAATAAATAATGTCTAACCTATTGTATGCATTTAATTATTTGATTTAATGGGAGAAAGAATAAATGACTGTTGAGTTATTATTATCTATTGTACTATCAAAGCACTTTTCTAATGTACCTGTTGCATGAGTAGCAGTTGATTTAAAACTATTAAGTAGCTATCACAACTTTATTTTCCCCCTCTGAGAAACAATTGTTTTTTCAATTGTTTATCGGTAAAACAATTATTTGATACCTTTGTCGATAGACTTGTTCATTGTTCCTCCTAAGTGAATGACAGTTTTAGTTACACATCATAATATTTCACCTAAATTTAAAAGAGACCAATATACTTATCTTTAATAATTGGAGATATCGAACGATTCATTTTCTATGACTAATTTTACAGGTGTGATTCGTTGTGTTTTTATGGTAAACACAATTCTAAAAAACTGATTATATGTTTACAGTTGTAATTGAGAGAAATTTAAACTGAGATGGAAAAAGAAAAGAGCTGAGTGAGGTGTGAACGTTGTTAATACCCTCCTGGGAGGACACTGAGGCCTCCTTGAGCTTTTCAACTAAGTTTTTAACCTGATAGAGATAAATATGAGCATCTGTGCTATATTGCATTTCCTAACTTAAAAGATGGCATTGCCATCGCTTTAAAAGAGACATTGAGAAATCACTGGGGTAGTCATTTGCCTTCAGGGAGTTTAATAACTAAATCTCATCAAGAAAGTGTTTAACTTTTGTCTTTATATAATTTTTTTAAAAAAGATCAGTTCAGTTAAGTTTAGTCGCTCAGTCTTGTCCCACTCTTTGCTACCCCATGAACTGCATCACGCCAGGCCTCCCTGTCCATCACCAACTCCCGGAGTTCACCCAAGCCAGTGTCCATCCAGTCAGTGATGCCATCCAACCTTAACTCAACAAAAATTTGAGATAAATCTCAACAAACTTGTAAGCCGTATATTTACTTAGAGCAGGCAGAATATGGATATTGACCAGGGATAATGGTTTTTGAAGTAGTATAATTCTCTGGTTTAAAAATTATGGGTAAATCATAAAGGTTTCATTTTATAAAGATGGAAATAAGGGTAAAGAGTAATTCTTTTTTTAAAAAAAATCAAGGTGACATCATGTTTTAATATAGAAAATAAGCTCTGTTTTGTTTTATCAAGGCAAAAATGTTATTACAAGATTATTTTGTCCAGTTAAAGTCATAGAACTAACTTGATATTTAATTAGTGTATAGGCATTTTTCAAACCTGGGGCAGATGAAATGGAGTACAGTTTAATTAGTTGACACTTTCTTGTTAATTTTGTAAATAATATTTTTTTTAATGTTTGTAGAAATGCCGAAAGCCTTGATGATTTTTTCTTCTATTATGATTACAGTCTAGAATTTTTCACATAAATTGAGACTGGCTTACAGTTCAGTTCAGTCGCTCAGTCGTGTCCGACTCTTTGCGATGCCGTGAATCGCAATACGCCAGGCCTCCCTGTCCATCACCAACTCCCAGAGTTCACCCAGACTCACGTCCATTGAGTCCGTGAAGCCATCCAGCCATCTCATCCTCAGTCGTCCCCTTCTCCTCCTGACCCCAATCCCTCCCAGCATCAGGGTCTTTTCCAATGAGTCAACTCTTCGCATGAGGTGGCCAAAGTACTGGAGCTTCAGCTTTAGCATCATTCCTTCCAAAGAAATCCCAGGGTTGATCTCCTTCAGAATGGNTTTGTAAGGCCTCCTCAGACAGCCATTTTTCTTTTTTGCATTTCTTTTCATGGGGATGGTCTTGATCCTTGTCTCCTGTACAATGTCACGAACCTCCGTCCATAGTTCATCAGGCACTCTATCAGATCTAGTCCCTTAAATCTATTTCTCACTTCCAATGTATAATCATGCTAAGTAGCTTCAGTCATGTCCGACTCTGTGCGACCCCATAGACGGCAGCCCACCAGGCTCCCCCGTCCCTGGGATTCTCCAGGCAAGAACACCGGTGTGGGTTACCATTTCCTTCTCCAATGCATGAAAGTGAAAAGTGAAAGTGAAGTCCCTCAGTTGTGTCGGACTCTGCGACCCCATGGACTGCAACCTACCAGGCTCCTCCGTCCATGGGATTTTCCAGGCAAGAGTACTAGAGTGGGTTGCCATTGCCCTCTCTGGTATAATCATAAGGGATTTGATTTAGGCCATACCTGAATTGTCCAGTGGTTTTCCCTACTTTCTTCAATTCAAATCTGAATTTGGCAATAAGGAGTTCATGGTCTGAGCGACAGTCAGATCCCGGTCTTGTTTTTGTTGACTGTATAGAGCTTCTCCATCTTTGGCTGCAAAGAATATAATCAATCTGATTTCAGTGTTGACCATCTGGTGATGTCCATGTGTAGAGTCTTCTCTTGTGTTGTTGGAAGAGGGTGTTTGCTATGACCAGTGCGTTCTCTTGGCAAAACTCTATTAGCCTTTGCCTTGCTTCATTCTATACTCCAAGGCCAAATTTGTCTATTACTCCAGGTGTTTCTTGACTTCCTACTTTTGCATTCCAGTCCCCTAAAATGAAAAGGACATCTTATTTGAGTGTTAGTTCTAAAAGGTCTTGTAGGTCTTCAGAGAACTGTTCAACTTCAGCTTCTTCAGCATTACTGGTTGGGGCATAGACTTGGATTACTGTGATATTGAATGGTTTGCCTTGGAAACGAACAGAGATCATTCTGTTGTTTTTGAGATTACATCCAAGTACTGCATTTAGGACTCTTTTGTTGACCATGATGGCTACTCCATTTCTTCTGAGGGATTCCTGTCCACAGTAGTAGATATAATGGTCATCTGAGTTAAATTCACCCCTTTCAGTCCATTTTAGTTTGCTGATTCCTAGAATGCTGATGTTCATTCTTTTTAGTTTTTTCGTTCTTTTTAGTTCTTCCTCTATGCTCAATACCCATTCATTCAAAGGTAACAAGTGACTCATAATTATTTTTTTTCTTAGTCTTTATCTTTTCTGGCATTGCTATTTGGGGTAACTGCTCCCTCTCAGAAAAATTGCTTCCTGCCAATTACCTACAGCCATAAACTGATTCCAACACACAGTCATTTAGGAACATTGCAGATACACACAGCCTTCCCATCAAGAACCTAATCCAAACTTTTAGAAATATCCTTGACTCCCTTTTCCTTTGATTTTTCACCTTAAAAACAATATAAAATGACACCTGTCCTCTTTCTTTTTCCTGTTTCCCCTTTGTGGCTTTCACTTTTTCTTCATGAACTATTACATCAGGCTCCAAAAGAGGATCCTCACAGTCATTTTCTATCCTCCCCAGTGAAATGGTCAGTTCACCCTTAAAACCATTCTTACAGTTAGGGCTCCAATCTCTAAAGTGTTTCCCAAATAAACAAACTACAATGCCTAGCATTCAAAACTGTTTGAAATCTGGTCCCAATCTTTATTTCAAGTTTCATCACTCACTGGTCTTTTTGGAACCCTAAACTGCAGTCAAAATGAGGGTCTGGATGCTCTCTAAACACATTCCGTGCTTCCTGCCTGTATATTATGCCACTATTTGTTATGTTTCTTATACTTCCCTTCTTCACCATCATCTAAGTCAGCTGAAAGACTCATGATCAAAGTTAACTCAAGGAACATCTCACTCATGCAGCCTGTTCTAATCAATCAAACAGAATAGAGACTTTTCTATTCACTGTGTATTCTTCTTCAGTGTCACCTGGGATATTGTTTCATTTTAGAGTCTTCAATCCTTGTATCATTCCTTTCCTGAGAGTAAATTTTTTGAGGCTTAGAAATCTTTGGTTTTGTTTCTTCCATAGTGCTTTTTTTTTTTTTTTAATAGGAGTTCAGCTATAGGTTTAGGTATTGTCTTATAGGTTCTAGAAAACTCAACAGGTTTTAGACTAAACTCTCTTTCCATACCCCAACCCAGTCCCCCACTAAACTTCCTCTATACAAAAATTCTCTAGGCTGTGCTAAGGGTCCCACTAGTGATTTTGTAATCCAGTCCCAAAAGCTGCAAGTCTTAAATTTCTCACCTTTTGGCATAATTTCCACCAGTCATTTACACTAGTAAACAGTCTCATTAATGTTCTCTTCAAAATTCCATATTAATCTCTCCCTTTTTGCCATCAGCTTGCCTCTTAGATAAACTCCTCCACACTTTTTACCTGGACCACTGACATAGCCTGGAAACTAAGTCTGACTTCTTTGTAATCCGTCCTCCACATTGCTACCAGGATAATTTCTCTAATGGCAAAAATATCACTTACCTCCTTTTAAAATCTTCCCAGACTCTGTAACCTAAAGAGGAGTGTCCAAACTCTTTGTATAGTTTGCAAAGTCTTCCACAGTCTGGCCTCTGCCTTCCTTTCCATACTCATTTTATGCTACCAGTTTACTTACATCATGCAAACATAGAAAAAGCTTGGCATGCCATTCCCATTTGCTTAAGTAAATCCTGTTCATTCTTCAAGGCTCAACTCAATCCTTCTGCTAGTACATGTCATAAAGCACTGGGTGTCCTTCCTCTGTCAAACTGATAGTAATTATGAGTTTGTCTATATTTACAAAAGAATGAGAAATCCCCCAAACTGAAATATTGCTAGATTTTGGTTCATATTCATAGAGTCTAATGAACTATAATACACACTCCAACATAAATCACAGCAGGATCCTCTATGACCCACTTTCCAGAATAATGGAAATAAAAGCAAAAATAAACAAATGGGACCTAATTAAAATTAAAAGCTTTTGCACAACAAAGGAAACTATAAGCAACGTGAAAAGACAGCCTTCAGAATGGGAGAAAATAATAGCAAATGAAGCAACTGACAAAGAATTAATCTCAAAAATACACAAGCAACTCCCGCAGCTCAATTCCAGAAAAATAAATGACCCAATCAAAAAGTGGGCCAAAGAACTAAAGAGACATTTCTCCAAAGTGGACATACATGTGGCTAACAAACACATGAAAAGATGCTCAACATCACTCATTATCAGAGAAATCCAAATCAAAACCACAATGAAGTACCATTTCACACCAGTCAGAATGGCTGCAATCCAAAAGTCTACAAGCAATAAATGCTGGAGAGGATGTGGAGAAAAGGGAACCCTCTTACACTGTTGGTGGGAATGCAAACTAGTACAGCCGCTATGGAGAACAGTGTGGAGATTCCTTAAAAAACTGGAAACAGAATTGCCTTATGACCCAGCAATCCCACTGCTGGGCATACACACTGAGGAAACCAGAATTGAAAGAAACACATGTACCCCAATGTTCATCGCAGCACTATTTATAATAGCCAGGACATGGAAGCAACCTAGATGTCCATCAGCAGAGGAATGGATAAGAAACTGTGGTACATATACACAATGGAATATACTCAGCCATTAAAAAGAATACATTTGAATGAGTTCTAATGAGGTGGATGAAACTGGAGCCTATTATACAGAGTGAAGTAAGCCTGAAAGAAAAACACCAATACAGTATACTAATGCATATATATGGAATTTAGAAAGATAGTAACGATAACCCTGTATGTGAGACAGCAAAAGAGACACAGATGTATAGAACAGTCTTTTGGACTCTGTGGGAGAGGGTGAGGGTGGGATGATTTGGGAGAATGGCATTGAAACATGTATAATATCATATGTGAAAGGAATCGCCGTCCAGGTTTGATGCAGGATACAGGATGCTCAGGGCTGGTGCACTGGGATGACCCAGAGGGATGGGATGGGGAGGGAGGTGGGAGGGGAGTTCAGGATTGAGAACACATGTACACCTGTGGCTGATTCATGTCAATGTACGGCAAACCGATACAATATTGTAAAGTAATTAGCCTCCAAAAAATAAATAATTAATTTAAAAATAATTGTAGAATTAAAAATACATGAATTTATTACAAGCATACAATAATTTAACTGTGATTTACATCAAACCACATGGTACTTACAATATCCCTTTTACAAATTCAAGACAAATAAAGCAAAATAATATATTATCTAGGCTTTCATATTTAAAAGTAAAAAATAAATAGGGTACATTAAACACTGTTTAGAGATAGCTGTCAATTCTGGTGGAAGGACCAGGAGAGATGGAATAGAGGAGAAACACAGAAGTAGATATAGCATACTGTTACGCTACTTCTTTGGTTGGGTAGTAAGTTTACTGGTATTCCTTTCATGTTGATTAATTATATTTTTTAAAACGTGGCCATTCGTGGATCAAAAGTAACAGAGTGTCATGAACCAAGCATTGTAATTAATCTAATTTAATGGAGTGTTTAGGTCACACTGGACCTGAGATTTATTTGGTTAATAATTAACAACAACAAAAAATCTACAATTGTTATTATTTAGATCTTAGTAGTCAAACTTTTATAAAAAGAGAGAGGCAGCTGTACCTTTCCACTATATTCTTTTTCAGTTATAATGCCATGGGAAAATATAAAAATATGACAAAACATAGAGACCACTACAAATGTGAACAGGTAGGCAAATATATCTACCCTAACATTCAAATTTGCATGTGGAGCTTTAATTACAAATGGATCTCTTCCCTGAGGGAAAAAGTACGCTAGAGAGAATAATCACAGAATTCTCATTCTCTGGATACACTGATAGGGTTCACTCACTCAGTCATCCAGAATTTATTGAGAAAGTTTTATTCCATGGTACACTAGATACCATAGGCTTCCCCATGGCTCAGCGAGTAAAGAATATGCCTGCAGACCAGGAGACACAGGTATGACCTGGGTCAGGAAGATTCCCAGTAGAAGCAAATGACAACCCACTCCAGTATTGTAGCCTGAAAACTTCCATGGACAGAGGAGCCTGGCAGTCTACAGCCCATAGTGTTAGTGTTACAGCAAAGAGTTAGACACGACTGAAGTGACTACACACACACACACACACACACACACACACACACACACACAAGATACCAAGGATACAAAGCTAAAACAAGGCTCCTGACAACACAAAGTATACAGAGGCCAAGACTTCCTCCTTGTGTGCAATTTACACTCTGAAAAACTGACTTATCAGCAACATGATAGAGTACAATTCATGGAAATAATTTACTCCTCAATCCGGTTCAAGGGGAATTATGGAAAATTTGAGAAGTATTTCTTTTACCAATTTTAAACACATATTATGACACCTCAGTTCCCAAGAGATGAAATTCTTTCTTTATTCTCTAACATCAGTCAGTTCAGCTGCTCAGTCGTGTTCGACTGTTTGCGACCCCGTGAATCGCAGCACGCCAGGCCTCCCTGTCCATCACCAACTCCTGGAGTTCACTCAGACTCACGTCCATCAAGTCGATGACGCCATCCAGCCATCTCATCCTCTGTCGTCCCTTCTCCTCCTGCCCTCGATCTCTCCCAGCATCAGGGTCTTTTCCAATGAGTCAACTCTTCGTATGAAGCAGCCAAAGTATTGGAGTTTCAGCTTTAGCATCAGTCTTTCCAATGAACACCCAGGACTGATCTCCTTTAGGATAGACTGGTTGGATCTCCTTGCAGTCCAAGGGACTCTCACGAGTCTTCTCCAACACCACAGTTCAAAAGCATCAATTCTTCAGCACTCAGCTTTCTATACAGTCCAACTCTCACATCCATATGTGACCACTGGAAAAACCATAATTTTTAAACTATAATTATAGATGGATTTGGGGGAAAATAAATACTAATTGCAGCAATAGTAATTAGTTTTAAGTAGATTTTTAAAACCTTATTATTCAGTAATTCATAAAGGTGGCAGTATATAATTTTATTTAGAATGGTATAATAACTTTAGTCCATTTTATAGTGATTTTGCAAATACTGCTTAATATCATGCCAATCAACTTTAAGTACTTACTCCTTATTTGTATTTAGAATTTTATAGTAAAGATATATAGACCTTCTGAGATATGCACTTTTCACATTGGTTAACTATATGGAGGGAGAAGGCAATGGCACCCCACTCCAGTACTTTTGCCTGGAAAATCCCATGGACAGAGGAGCCTGCTAGGCTGCAGTCCATGGGGTCGCTAAGAGTTGGACATGACTGAGCAACTTCACTTTTACTTCTCACTTTCATGCATTGGAGAAGGAAATGGCAACCCACTCCAGTGTTCTTGCCTGGAGAATCCCAGGGATGGGGGAGCCTGGTGGGCTGCCATCTATGGGGTCGCACAGAGTCGGACCCGACTGAAGAGACTTGGCAGCAACTATGTGGATCATATAGAAGAAACAAAAACAATTCAAATGACAGCAGCATGGCATACACATACTTTTGAATATCAGAAATGTGGAAAAAAGTATACATAAAACTCATTATAGATTTTATACAGAGCAATATTACCATTGAGTAATATGCATGTGGAAAATGTTTTAATCTGTGTCTAGTACAGTAAAGATTCAGCTCAGTATTGTTTCATGGTAAGTAAAGAAACTGACAGATACAGAGACAAAGTAGAAAGGTGAGACTAAGGTAGGGTTAAAGTGCTAATTCTTTTTACTTTCATTTCACTAGGACTCAACACACATCTCACAATTACCATACAATTTTCATAGGTGACATGTTGGAGGGGAAATCCCTCCTTACTAGATGAAAAACTTCTGTATACAATATTACAAAAACTACTTACATATAACATTACTCTTCAAAGTGGCAGGTGTAGTCTAAGTCATCTAATTAATCGAAACTTCACAGAAGGAAAAGAAAAATAAAAAGAGGAAAGAAAGGATGGTAGTTGTGATATAAGGATAAGCCTATGAGATTTCAGTGATTTATCATAATATAAAGGCAGTAAGTAAAGAGAAAAATGAGAGCTTTAGCAGAAAATACCCAGCAAAAACTTCAAAGAAACTTGCCATAACGTATGTTATCCTAGTTATAAAGGAAAAAGAAAAGAAAATATCCATCCATTTAAATCTAAAACAAATGGCCACTTAGATGGCATAAATAACCTTTGTCCAAGCAGGAGGGTCAAACCTTAGAAAAGAAAGAAGATAACAATTCCTTCATTAGGACACAAGGAAAAGTAGATTTCATGGTTATATTTTCTAATGTTAAAAATTTGGGCTTCACAATTCTAAATTCTCTGAATTCTCAGTTTTGAAGAGTGAAAAAGCCAAATCTATACACATTCTTAAGACTTACATTCATACATTTGTTTCCATTCCCAACCACAATGTATCACTATTTCTTAAAACACAAGGAGATAAGAAAAGATAGTTGTGTTTCCCCTAATATCTTGATGGGTTTATGATTATGATGTGATTTATAAAGAATTAAATACTACTTTTTTAAGAGACATTCACTTTAAATTTTTTATTTGTTATTTATTGTTTTTCTATATCTTGACTGAGGTGGTGACTACAAGATAGTGAATATTTTCTTAAAGGTCATCAAATTTGTATTCCAGATATGGTAAAATAGCATGTTTGTCTATTTGCCTTTCAGTTCAGTTCAGTTCAGTTCAGTGGCTCAGTCGTGTCCGACTCTGCGACCCCATGAATCACAGTACACCAGGCCTCCCTGTCCATCACCAACTCCCAGAGTTCATTCAGACTCATCTCCATCGAGTCCGTGATGCCATTCAGCCATCTCATCCTCGGTCATCCCCTTCTCCTCCTGCCCCCAATCCCTCCCAGCATCAGGGTCTTTTCCAATGAGTCAACTCTTCGCATGAGGTGGCCAAAGTACTGGAGCTTCAGTTTTAGCATCATTCCTTCCAAAGAAATCCCAGAGTTGATCTCCTTCAGAATGGACTGGTTGGATCTCCTTGCCGTCCAAGGGACTCTCAAGAGTCTTCTCCAACACCACAGTTCAAAAGCATCAATTCTTCAGCGCTTAGCCTTCTTCACAGTCCACCAATGAGTCAACTCTTCGCATAAGGTGGCCAAAGTACTGGAGCTTCAGTTTTAGCATCATTCCTTCCAAAGAAATCCCAGGGTTGATCTCCTTCAGAATGGACTGGTTGGATCTCCTTGCCGTCCAAGGGACTCTCAAGAGTCTTCTCCAACACCACAGTTCAAAAGCATCAATTCTTCAGCGCTTAGCCTTCTTCACAGTCCAACTCTCACATCCATACATGACCACAGGAAAAACCATAGCCTTGACTAGACGGACCTTAGTCGGTGAAGTAATGTCTCTGCTTTTGAATATACTATCTAGGTTGGTCATAACTTTTCTTCCAAGGAGTAAGCGCCTTTTAATTTCATGGCTGCAGTCACCATCTGCAGTGATTTTGGAGCCCAAAAAAACAAAGTCTGACACTGTTTCTACTGTTTCCCCATCTATTTCCCATGAAGTGATGGGGCCAGATGCAGGCAAAATATAAGAAGCATAGTTTTCAGACTTGGACCAAATGTAGCATAATTTAATGATCATTGAGAAGACAAAATAAATAAGCACAGGAACCCAAATAGAGCCTGTCAACCTCTCTAAACTGATAACAAAGAATTTAAAATTTGAGGTAGCCATAGCATCTATAATTCATAGAGCAGAGTACCGGAGGGACATGATCTATATAAAGAGAGAGATCAGGAAATCCACAAAGCATTTCCCCTGAGTCTTCACCTGTACAGTGAGTAATGGTGGACACAGGGAAACTATCTAAGGCTAGGAACAGAAGCATATGAAAGGCAGAAGCAGCAAAATCGTAGGAACACCATAGGCCAGCTATAACTGATGTTTTCATTAGCCAGAGTTGAGATACCTCCACAACATGTGGAATAACAAGTAGAGTACTGGAAAAGGAATAACCTCAAAAATGAGGCCAAACTCACTACAGATTAAAGGCTGCTCTGGTCCTGCCTAACAAAGCTTAAGCTCAATCTTGAGGACTATAAAATTGTTTCAAGTAACTTAAATGAATGCTATAACCCAGCCCAAACATATTTAAAGAAATATAAAATCAAAACCAGGCTCCAACATAAAAATATCATAAATTTAATGACTAGCATCCAATAAAAAAATTCTAAGCATGGTGATAAGCTGAAAAACATGATCAATAATTAGGAGAAAACCAATCGATAGTGGTACCTCAAGAAATTACAGAAATGATGGAATTAGCTGATAAGTATGCTAAAACAGCTATTACAAATATCTTTCATATATTTAAGAAATTATGGTAGAGGAAAGCATGAGCCTAATAAGGAAAGATATGGATAATATAAAAATACAATGTCTCAGAAAAAAAAATACACTGGATGGCATTAAGATTAAATCCTATGGGAGAAAATGATAGTAAACTTGGAATTATAGCAAATTATAGCAAAAATATTAAAATCTATCAAAATGCATTTTATCTTATTTACTTCTTTTTGTGGGGAGGGATAAATTAGGAATTTGGGATTCATTGGTACACACTATTATACATTGGCTTCCCAGGTCGGTCAGCAGTAAAGAATCCACCTGCCAAGCAAGAGATGTGGGTTTTGTCCTTGAGGTAGGGAAGATCCCCTTCAGAAGGAAATGGCAACCCACTCCAGTACTCTTTCCTGGAAAATCACATGGAAAGAGGAGCTTTGTGGGCTAAGTTCATGGGGTAACAAAAGAGTCAAACATGATTTAGCAACTAAACAACACTACTATACATAAAACAGATAAACAACAAGGACTGAATATCACACAGTAGACTATACTCAGTTTCTTATAATAACCTCTAATGGAAAAGATTCTCCACACTGTTGAAAATCAAATATAATACTGTAAACAGCCCCAACCTTAGATCATGAAGTCCTATTAATATAATACTGTGGTACATATCTAATGAAAAAATACATATATTAAATGGACCTGGCAGTTCAGACTCATGTTGGTCAAGGATCAACTGTATTAGCTAATGCTAATTTCAGCATTAGCAATGTGATACAATGGGGATGTATAACTCAAGTTAAGTCAATTTCCAAATGTGTCGATCAAGAAAGCATTTTTGAAAAGTGGTCAACCAACATGCTAAATCAAGAATACCCAGTCTAAACACCTCAAACATGCAGTATACTATCAGAATGGGCTGAACTTGAGAGGTTGGCTACACAGCCTTCCTAAAATTTCTGTCTTTGATCAATAATAAATGTTTTGCTAATTAGGTTAATGGATACATAAAATAGGTTTTTATTGGTGAAACTAGCAACATATCTTGTTAATTTGAGTGATTAAATGAATACTCACTGCTAATATTAAAGGTAATTAAGATGAAAGTTAAAAAAAAAAGATGTATAGAGACCCTAAAATAATTTAGAACTTTGGAGTAGCAAAATATCAACATTGTCCAGAAGATTATCAGAAATGTAAAATCTCAGGCTCCACTCTAGGCATGCCATATCAGTATCTGCATTTTAACAAAATCCTCAGATGATTCACATGCACTCATTTATAATCTTTCCCCACCTTTTATGAGCAAGTTAAAAAGAATTTGAGCAAGGCCTGTAATTTATACCTTTAAGGAATATTGTCTTAGGTTTAATTCTATGGGGCCTGTCCAATCATAACTTTTGACTCTGTTGGCCAAAAGAATAACACAATGCTGCTCCAAAATTCTGCACCTGTCTTAAGTAAATCTTTCATTCAAAATGCCAAACAGAGTATATAACAGGGCAAAAAGTTTCTTTATACATCCGGGGCAGTCTTTATGTCTCCTGTCCCAGTATAATTACTAATAATGCTCCATTTCATTTTCAAAGGTGATAAATTATAAGGTCAGTCTAAGAATAAGTCTGTGACTTTTTTACTTTTGTGCTTGCATGCTAACAATAAGGGCTTCCCAGGTGGTGCTAGTGTTAAAGAATCCATCTGCAAACGCAGGAGACACGAGATGAGGGTTTGATACCTGGGTCAGGAAGATCCCCTGGAGAAGGGCATGGCAACCCATTCCAGTATTCTTGCCTGAAGAATCCTATGGACAGAGGAGCCTGGTGGACTATAGTGCATAAAATTACAAAGAGTTGGACACGACTGAAGCAACTTAGCACACACACATGCTAAACTCCCACACTGATAGTTTTCACAAGGATAAAAGATGGAGAACTTGTCCTTTTGGAAACCTCTAATATCTTTGATATCTCAAAGTCACCATATTACCCTGTCATCTTAATATGTCATTCTATTTAAAAGACTTATCAAACATGGTGAAAACACTATTCGTGAACTGAAAGATACAGGAGAAATCAAATGACTTGCCAATGTACAGTTTGCTACCCATTACTCTTTAAGTCAATTTCTCTATGAAAGGTTTTGTCATTTTATTTTATTTTGTTTTGTTTTGTCATTTTAAAAATAGGATAGAAGATTTTACTCCAGTTCTAAACTGAAAATATTGTTAATGTGGAAGTAAATCAATATTAAATTTTAAAATGCTTTGATCCAAAACCTTAGTACAAAAAAACTCAGTCAAAAAAAAAAAAAAAACCCCACTTAGTCTTTATCCACTCATTATCTATGCAAGTATTAAATCAACCACCAGAATCATATATATTTTAGCCAATATTAAATCTTGGTGTTTTAAATCCCATCGCAAAACACAATGAAAGTTAAAATGAGAGAAATTTAGTGCTTTCTCAGTGCCAAAAATTGTACCATATCATCTAAATCAAAATGCATTTGTAACAATGCAACTCAAGGCCATCATTCAGTTCTAAGTTACTGTTTTCTGAAAGTAAATAAAATGGTTCGGAGCTCTCATTTAAATAAAGTCTAGATTTGTGGTACAGTTTTGGCAATGATGAGTTTTCTTGGTACATAATGTTACCATAATGGTTACAGAAGTCATGAACATAGCATTTGTGGTAGCCAGTTTACAATTGAGAATCGAAAGATGCATTTTCAGGATCATAAATAAAGCTAAATACCCTCTTATTCAAAGGAAGGAATATCCAAAACCTGACCAATTGTACAAGGATCCCAATTAACTAAGACATTTCTTACTAGCATGCACGCCAGTGTGTGATTACCCTACAATTGTGGAAGCAGGTCACTGTGGAATTACTATCTGTCTTAGGAAATGCCCTTTAAGTCACAGTGAGTTTCAATGATTCTTACTTTAAACGTGGCAAATCCACTTGAACATTAAGAAATACCCATAAATTTACTTATCAGGCAGGTTTACCAAGAACACAATGCTAAATTGATTAAACTATTGAATTGATTGGCCACAGAAGTTTCTAAAAAATATTCTCATTTCTGAGACATTAAGTAATAATAGTTTTCTTTTCTTTCTTTTTTATTTTTTGCAAAAGGTGAGGTTGAGGCTGGCCTGGACAGTGTAGCCTGGGGAAGCTGGACCCCTCCATTCTTTTTTTTTAACTTTACAATATTGTATTGGTTTTGCCACACATTGACATGAATCTGCCATGGGTGTACATGAATAATAGTTTTCAATTCTTTTGCTGTCCATATTCCTTTCTTCCTACATTTTGGTATGACTTCTGAGTTGCTTAGATGGGTTATTTTTGTGGTGTTTCATGGCCACAAGTTTATTCACTTTCCCAGGAATTAAAGCACAATTTAAGAGTTTAAAAATGAATTTAATTCAATTCTCACCATTTTCATCATAATGGCCATATCAACAAAGTTGAAGAGTAAGTTGCTAGGAGTTCCTTCCAAATCCCAAATCTGTGAGTGCAAATTTTGTTCTTTCAGTTTAGCAAAATGAAACTAATGGATTTCAATAATCTATATGTGGTATCCACAATAAATTAATATACTGTAAAGTGCACTAAATCAGGAGGTAGGAGACATCATAGGAGTCTCATCTCTATTTAACATTCTTGTTTTATTCTTAACCTGTGAGAGCCCAGGATCTGAGGATGTTCGTATGCTAATTCAGCCACTTGTTCATGGTGACCTTGGGCAAAGTACTCACCAGTCCCTCTGCCACAAATTGCACATCAGTTATATGGACATTACTTGCAACAGTTGTGTTTGAATGCTAAGCATGTTCATTCATTCAAAGAGTTTTAAAACAGTGTCTGGAACAGAAATCATTGTATAAATACTTTAAGTGTTTGTTTTACAAAGATTTTAAGACAAGTGCTTTTATAACAAATTCCAGACTAAGTTTCCCCTTCTCCTTACAATCTCAATTGAAGAGATTTATAATTTCTAGGGTCTTTAGGCTTCTAAGAAGGTGTCAGTTCAGTTCAGTCACTCAGTCATGTATGACTCTTTGTGACCCCATGGACTGCAGCATGCCAGGCTTCCCTGTCCATCACCAACTCTTGGAGCCTGCTCAAAGTCACATCCATCGAGTTGATGATGTCATCCAACTATCTTATACTCTGTCATCCCCTTCTTCTCCTGCCTTCAATCAAAGAATGTGTACATTCTCCTAAACTTCTAAAAATATATGAATAACTAGGCAGCTATCTTCAAACCTTATATCTTAATATTGCCCTCCTCAAGCAATCAAAAGGTACTCTTGCCTAGACTTGTATTTTTCACACTGGACATGTATGTAGAAGGAAATACCAAGGGAATATATGAAGCCACAAAATGGCTATCACACATCTATTAAAAGTATACTCATAGAGGGGACAGAGAGAACCAAATAACTAAATGATCTGAACAAAGCTATGGAGTAGAAAGAGAAGTCACTACATGTTCAAATATTATAGAGATACTTCTGCAGAATAACTGGAGAATCTCTGTTCACAAGGATAAGAAGCGGGTCTTTTAAAACAGTTACATCTCTATGATTTGTGCGAATAAACTTAGATCACATATTCTACCCCACAACAGATTTTTCAACCTGAGGATCCGGCAAAGGGATTGACAACCCAAAGGGAATTGACTTTGAAGACTAGAGGGATTTGAATACAGAAGTTCCACAGAACTGGGGAAACAAGAACTCTTTGAGGGCACAAACAAAGTCTTATGTGCACCAGGACCCAGGAGAAAGAGGCAGTGTTCCCACAGAGACTAAACCAGACTTGCTTATGACTGTTCAGGAGTCTCCAGCCAAGGTGTGGGTCGTCAACAATGTCTTGCCACGGGGTCAGGGACACTGACTGCAGCAGCACTGGGAGGTACCAGATGCTGGCATAAGCCCCCTTGGAGGAGGTTGCCATTACCTCATAGTTTGGCCTCAGGCCAAACTACAGGGAGGGAACACAGCTCCACCCATCAGCAGAAAATCAAACTAAAGATTTACTGAGCATGGCCTTGCCCACCAGAGCAAGTCCCAGTTTTCCCCACAGCCAGTTCCTCCCATCAGAAAGCTTCCACAAGCCTCTTATCCTCATTCATCAGACAGCAGACAGAATGAAAACCACAATCACAGAAAACTAACCAAACGGATCACATGGATCACAGCCTTGTCTAACTCAATGAAGAAATGAGCCATGCCATGTTGGGCCATCCAAGACAGACGGGACAAAGAAGAGAGTTCTGACAAAATGTGGTCCACTTAAGAAGGGAACGGCAAACCACGTAGGCATTTTTGTCTTCAGAATCCCATGAACAGTTTGAAAAGGCAAAAAAATAAGATACTGAAAGATGAACTACTCAAGTTGGTAGGGGCCAAATATGCTACTGGATAAAAGCAAAGAAAATGCTCCAGAAGGAATGAAGAGGCTGAGTCAAAGTGGAAACAATGCTCAGTTGTGGATGTGTCTGGTGCTGAAAGAAAAGTCTGATGTAAAGAACAATATTGCACAGAAATCTGGAATGTGAGGTTCATGTAACAAAGTAAATTGGAAGCGGTCAAACAGGAGATGGCAAGAGTGAACATCAATATTTTAGGAGTAGGTAGAGGTTTATGACATTTTACAGGAAGCAGTGACAAGACCATAACCAAGAAAAACAAATGCAAATGGCAAAATGATTGTCTGAGGAGGCCTTACAAATAACTAAGAAAAGAAAAGAAGCTTAAAGCAAAGGAGAAAGAGGAGAGATATACCCATTTGAGAGCAGAGTCCCAGTGAATAGCAAGAGGAGATAAGAAACTCTGCTTCAGTGATCAATGCAAAGAAATAGAGGAAAACAATAGAATGAGAAAGATTAGCGATGTCTTCAAAAAAATTAGAGATATCAAAGGAACATTTCATGCAGAGAAGGTCACAAGAAAGGCCAGAAATGGTATGGACCTAACAGAAGCAGAAGATATGAAGAAGAGGTGGCAAAAATATACAGAAGACCTATACAAAAAAGATCTTCATGATGCAGATAACCACGAGGGTGTGATCACTCACCTAGAGCCAGACATCCTGGAATGTGAAGTCAAGTGGGCCTTAGGAAGCACCACTACAAACAAAGCTAGTGGAGGTGATGGAATTCCAGTTGAACTATTCAAATCATAAAAGATGATGCTGTGAAACTGCTGCTCTCAATATGCCAGCAAATTTGGAAAACTCAGCAGCGGCCATAGGACTGGAAAAGGTCAGTTTTTTTTCCAGTCCCAAAGAAAGGCAATGCCAAAGAATGCTCAAATTACCGCACAATTGCACTCATCTCACACACTAGCAAAGTAACGCTTAAAATTCTCCAAGTCAGGCTTCAACAGTACATGAACCATGAACTTCCAGATGTTCAAGGTGGATTTAGAAAAGGCAGAGGAACCAGAGATCAAATTGCCAACAACCTTTGGATCATCGAAAAAGCAAGAGAGTTCCAGAAAAACATCTATTTCTGCTGTATTGACTATGCCAAAGCCTTTGACTGTATGGATCACAATAAACTGTGGAAAATTCTGAAAGAGATGGGAATACCAGACCACCTGACCTGTCTCCTGAAAAATCTGTATGCAGGTCAAGAAGCAACAGTAAGAACTGGACATGGAACAACAGGCTGGTTCCAAATAAGGAAAGGAGTACGTCAAGGCTGCATACTGTCACCTGCTTATTTAACTTATATGCAGAGTACATCATGAGAAATGCCAGGCTGGATGAAACACAAGCTGGAATCTCAAGATTTCCAAGAGAAATATCAATAACCTCAGAAATGCAGATGACACCACCCTTATGGCAGAAAGTGAAGAGGAACTAAAGAGCCTCTTGATGAAAGTCTATGCCCTAACCACTAATGCTGAAAAAGCTCAAGTTGAATGATTATTGGAATACCTACAAGACCTTTTAGAACTAACACCAAAAAAAAAGATGTTCTTTTCATCATATGTGACCTGAATGAAAAAGTAGAAAGTCAAGAGATACCTGGAAAACAGGTAAGGAGTACAAAATGAAACAGGGCAAAGGCTTTGGAGTACAAAATGAAGCAGGACAAAGGCTAACAGGGTTTGTCAAGAAAATACACTTGTCATAGCAAACACTCTCTTACAGCAACACAAGAGACAACTCTACACATGAACATCAACCGATGGTCAATACTGAGATCATATTGATTATATTCTTTGCAGCCAAAGATGGAGAAGTTCCATGCTGTTGCTGCTGTTGCTGCTAAGTCGCTGCAGTTGTGTCCAACTCTGTGTGACCCCATAGACGGCAGCCCACCAGACTCCCTCGTCCCTGGGATTCTCTAGGCAAGAACACTGGATTGGGTTGCCATTTCCTTCTCCAATGCATGAAAGTGAAAAGTGGAGAAGCTCCATAGTGTCAGTAAAAACAAGACCTAAAGCTTACTGCAATTCAGATCATGAACTCATTGACAATTCAGAATTAAACTGAAGAAAGTATGCATAACTGCTAGAGGATTCAGGTATGACCTAAATCATATCTCTTGTGTTTATACAGTAGAATAGACAAATAGATTCAAGGGATCAGACCAGACAGAGTACCTCAAGAACTATGGATAGAGGTTTGTAACACTGTACAGGAAGCAGTGATCAAAACCACCCCCAAGAAAGAGAAATGCATAAGGCAAAAGCGTTGTCAAAGGAGGCCTTACAAATAGCTGAGAAAGAAGGGAACTGAAAGGCAAAGGAGAAAAGTGAAGATATACCCATCTGAATGCAGAGTTCCAAAGAATAGCAAGGAGAGATAACAAAGCCTTTCTAGGTGAATGATGCAAAGTAATAGGGGAAAACAATAGAATGGGAAAAACCATAGAGCTCTGCAAGAAAATTAGAGCTACCAAGGGAACATTTCATGCAAAGATGGGCACAATAAAGGACAGAAACGATATGGATCTAGCAGAAGCATAGGAGATTAAGAAGAGGTGGCAGGAATACACAGAAGAACTATGCAAAAACAGTCTAATGATCCAGATAACCACAATGGTGTGATCACTCACCTACAGCCAGACATCCTGGAGTGTGAAGTCAAGTGGGCCTTAGGAAGTGTCAGTACGAACAAAGCTAGAGGAAGTGATGGAATTCCAGCAGAGCCACTTCAAATCCTAAAAAATGATGCTGTTGAGTGATGCACTCAGTCAATACGCCAACAAATTTGAAAGTCAGCAGTGGCCACAAGACAGGAAAAGGTCAGTTTTCATCCCAATTCCAAAGAAAGGCAATGCCAAAGGATGTTCAAACTACTGCACAATTACACTCATTTCACATGCTAGTAAAGTAATGCTCAAAATCCTTCAAAAAAGGCTTCAGCAGTAGATGAACTGAGACCTTCCAGATGAACAAGCTAGATTTCAAAAAGGAAGAGGAACCAGAGAGATCAAATTGCCAACATCTCTTGGATCACAGAAAAAGTAAGAGAATTCCAGAAAAACATCTATTTCTGCTTCTCTGACTATGCAAAAGCCTTTGACTGTGTGGATCACAACAAACTAGAAAATTCTTAAAGACATGGGAATAGCAGACCACCTTACCTTTCTCCTGAGAAACCTGTATGCAGGTCAAGAAGCAACAGTTAGAACTGGACATGGAACAAGAGACTGGTTCCAAATCGGGAAAGGAGTACGTCAAGGCTGTATATTGTCACCCTGCCTATTAACTTACATCATGCAAAATGCTGGGCTGAATGAAGCATATCTGGAATCAAGACTGCTGGGAGAAATCTCAATAACCTCAGATATGCAGATGTCACCACCCTATGGCAGAAAGTGAGGAGGAACTGAAGAGCCTCTTGTTGAAGGTGAAAGACGAGAGTGAAAAAGCTGGCTTAGAACTTAACATTCAGATAACTGAGATCATGGCATCCAGTCCTATCATTTCATGGTAAATAGATGGGAAAACAATGGAAACAGTGACAGACTTTATTTTCTTGGGCTCTAAAATCACTGTGGATGATGATTGCAACCATCAAATTAAAAGATGCTTACCTCTTGGATGAAAAGCTATGAGAAACCTAGAGAGCATATTTAAAAGCAGAGACATTATTTTGCTGTAAAAGGTCTGTATAGTCAGTTACTGTTTTCCCTGAATCATGTACCAATGTGAGATTTGGACCATAAAGAAGACTAAGTGCTGAAGAATTGATGCTTTTTGAATTATGGTACAGGAGAGAACTTTTAAGAGCCTTGGGCTGCAAGGAGAACAAACCTGTCAGTCCTAAAGGGAATCAACCCTGAATGTTCACTGGAAGGACTGATGCTAAAGCTGAAGCTCCTCCAATTGTTTGGCCTCCAGATGCAAAAAGCCAACTCATTTGAAAAAACCTTGATGCTGGGGAAGACTGAAGGCAGGAGAAGGGAATGACAAATGATGAGATGGTTGGATGGCATTACCAACTCGATGGACATGAGTTTGAGCAAGCTCCAAGAGATGGTGAAGGACAGGGAAGTCTGGTGTGCTACAGTCCATGGGGTTACAAAGAGTTGGACACAACTGAGAGACTGAACGACAATAATGGATTCTACCACTGACCTGGCTGTCGACTTGTTTTCAGTCAACTCTGTCACTGAAGGCTGAGAAATTCCAGCTATCATTCTTGACAATCTGCTTCTTCATTTGACAGGTTCTTCTTTAAAGTTGCCATTAGACAGCTAGGGCTTCCCTGGTAGCTCAGCTGGTAAAGAATTCACCTGAAATGCAGGAGACCTGGATTTGATCCTGGGTTGGGAAAAATCCCCTGGAGAAGGGAATGGCTATCCACTCCAGTATTCTTGCCTGGAGAATTCAATGGACAGAGGAGCCTGGCAGGCTACAGTCCACAGGGTTGCAAAAAAGTCAGACATGACCAAGCAACTTTCACCTAGATAGCTAAGACATACCAATTTATTATGACTAAAGACTTAAGCACATAAGTTTTTATAAAGCTATCTGAAAGTTGTATATATGAGTTTTATTTTTGTGAAAAAATGACTAATAAAACCATGTACATCTGTATTTGCAGGGTGATTCAATGGAAAACACTGTTTTTGTCACCACACTGAAAGCAAAAATACCTTTAAAAAACCTGAAACAAAAAATCATCCATAGAATTCATCTCACTTACATAGTTGTCTGGCAGTGTAAATATCTGAACACAGATGAGCTTTTCTCATACTACAATACAAAGGAATATTGTATACAATATAATTATATTAAAACAAATACATAGTAGGCCATTTAAAAAGAAATCCTAGTTTCCTGAACTATGGAATTATAAATTATTGAATTATAAATCAAACCTAGAGTGGTAAGCAGAAGAGAGAGCTCAAGGGAGTTTCAACACATGTGGAGTTTCTAAGGTCTGAGGCTTGGAATCCTGCTGCTTACATGGATACAGAAGACGAGAAACACGGCAGGCAGAGCATCTTTAATGGAGCCTGAAAATGTACTTTCTCCTTGAAAAGAAAACACAGTCACTGAGCCATATCTAGGGAGGGATTTTAAGAACTAAGATAAAATAAAGAGCAGAGAAAAAGAAATTCCAGGAAGGAATCAAGTAATTGCAAAAGGACAGCAAATAACAGGGACAAATACTAAACCACTTCAAGCGGCAAGGTTCTGCAACATGCAGGAGAACAGTACCATGTAACTCAAAAAGAACACTGAAGTCAAGTTAATTTGTTATTTTCTACAAGGTTATCAAGACACAGAGCAGACAAATGATAAATAACACAGAGTATCAGAATCAGTCGCATGATTTTACAATAAAAGTCGAAACAAAGATATACACACATACACACACACACACATATATACATACGCTTACTTACACTTGTGTACCTGCATTTGAGCCAGAGTTACTTTGCTCGGATCAACCTTGCAAACTCAGAACAGATATGTCTGATTTGCCTATGAGTGCTGTGTGTGCTGTCACTCAATCGTGTCTAACTCTTTCAACCCCGTGGACTGTGCCCACCAGGCTCCTCTGGCCATGGGATTTTCCAGGCAAGAATACTGGAGCGGGTTGCCATTTCCTCCTCCAGGAGATCTTCCTGACCCAGGCATCACACCTGGGTTTCCTGTATTGCGGGTGGATTCTTTCCCACTGAGTCACGAGAAAAGCCTATGATTTGCCTATGCTACCTGCTAAGTCACTTCCGTCGCGTCCAACTCTGCGACCCTATGGACTACAGCCTGGCAGGCTCCTCTGTCTATAGGATTTTTCAGGCAAGAATACTGGAATGGATTGCATATATGTATTCATAAATGTTTGCTGAATGAGAAAATAAATATTTGCTATAATTTTAAAAAATAAGTAAATATAAGAGGAAATTAATATACTTGATAAAATGTAAAAGGAAAAATAAGATTGAGGAAAGAAGAGTTAAGGCATTCTTGGGTTATTTTATTGTTCCAGAGAAGAGTCAAAAAGGAAATTAAACTTAGGCTTCTTAATTCAAATACAAATGTTTAACTCTCATATCACTAGAGAAAAATTAAACGCAAGAAGACATGACAAGAGGGGCAGGCAAATAGAAACTGCAAAATAAGATGGTTGAATCTATTCCAAGTATATTAAGAAGTATTAAAAAATCAATCATATGTATTGAAATATACATAATTTCAGCCTAGATTTTAAAAAATCCACACATATTATTTGACAAGAGTATTCCAAAAATGAATAGGAAACATCATAATTAAACTAGGGTGAGGAAATTAAAGAGAAACTATAAGAAATAGAAAAGAGAAAACTAAAGCTTTACTTTGCATACAAAATGATTTTTGAATAAATAATGCAAAGCTATCTATAGAAAAGGGCAAAGGTAACCAAGAAAGGCAAAAATAACCACGAAAAGTTTAAAGAAGAAGTAAAATAAGAGTGACTTGCCCTACCAAGTATCAAATTTCATTGTGAGGCAAAAGTAAAATCTAAAGTATGGTAATAATTGATGTTTTATACAAATAAGTCTGAGTAGCGAATGCAGAAAAATACACATATATCCCTTAGAACTTGGTATATTAAGAGGTAGCATCATAAGTCAGCAGGGAAAGGACAGGACAGAAAATAAGTGGCTGAAGAAATTAACTAGCTATAGGGGAAAAAGGGGGACTCCTACTGCATATCATCCATAAAGTGAATTTCAAATGATCTAAATACCAATCTAAATATGAAAATCACAACATTAAAGATTTTTAAAGAAAATATAAGAACACATTTATTATGTTAGTATGCAAAGCATTTCTTTAATGCCACACAAACTGAGATTCATATAGAAATATTTTGAAAATTACAACATCTAATATATAGCAGGTACTTTCTCCATACTGCTACAGAAGTGGGTGTTATTGTTATTCTCATTGTACAATGAGACCCAGAGAGACTGAGTTGCCGAAGATCTTAAAACTTATATTTAACAAGGGCTTGATCCAAAGCCCGAGTGTTTGAAATCATTTCATTTTGCCCATTTGATTTCATAAAATGAAGACCTTCAGGATACCACAAACTTAATTTAAACAAGCCAGGAAGTGAGAAAAGATTGTCAACCTCAACCTACAAATGGTTATTATTGAAAAACACTAAAAACCAATTAGAAACAAACTTCTGTGAAGGTAATGAGATTCAGTAACAGTAATCAAAGATATGCAAATTAGAACTATAATGATATACCCATTTGCATCCACTGGACTGGCAAAAATTTTAAAGTAACAAAACTAAGCATGTGTGAAAAAGTAAAGAAAAGACACTTTTAGAAATCAATTTTCAATGAGTGAGTAGTAAAATAATGATTTTACCACTTCTCTGAATAATCTATATGTCTAAATTATTCTATACTTCAGTAAGTTTTTTGTTTTTGTATTTTGGGGGGTTTTATTTTATTTTGGAGCATAGTTAACAATGTTGTGTTAGTTTTGGGAATATAGCAAAGTGAATTCAGTTATAAATATACATAAATCTTTTCTTTTCCTATTTAGGTTGTTATATAATATTGAGCAAAATTCTCTGTGCTATATAGGAGGTCCTTGTTGGTTATTCATTTTAAATATAATAGTGTGTACATATCAATTCTTAACTCCCAATTTAGTTTTAAAAAGAAATATCAGAAAGAAAAAGAGAAAACAGTAAGCTCCAATGCATGCATGCATGCTCAGTCACAGCTGACTCTTTGCAACCTAATGGACTGCAGCCCTCCGTGCATGGAATTCTCCAGACAAAAATGCTGGAATGGGTTCCCATTTCCTTTTCCAGGGGATCTCCCAACCCAGGGGTAGAACCTGCATCTCCTGAGTCTCCTGCATTGGCAGGCAGATTCTTAATCACCTACCACCTGGGAAGCTCCAATGCTGCTGCTGCTGCTGCTAAGTCGCTTCAGTCATGTCCAACTCTGTGCGACCCCACAGACGGCAGCCCATCAGGCTCCTCTGTCCCAGGGATTTTCCAGGCAAGAATACTGGAGTGGGTTGCCATTTCCTTCTCCAATGCATGCATGCATGCAAAGTCACTTTAGCCATGTCCAACTCTGTGTGACTCCATGGACAGCAGCCCACCAGGCTCCTCTGTCCACGGAATTCTCCAGCCAAGAGTACTGGAGTGGGTTGCCATTTCCTTCTCCAGTGGGAAGCTCCAATAAGAGGTAATAAAATTGAACCGACCCTTTTGAAGTAATGCGGCATGTAGTAAGAGTAAAGATGTAGCTTTTTATAGCCTTAAGAAATTTAGCATATTTCTTACACAAGGAGACATATACAAGGATTTTTGTTAGATCACTAATAATAAAAAATTTTGGAAGTAAAGTCTATTAACATAGGAAAGATTATAAATTTGGTTTCCACACAATGGAATGCTATATACATGACAGTTGAAAAGAATGTGTAATTTGTCAACATAATTTCATCCAGAGCACATAATGTGGAATAAAAGGACTGTAGGAAAACAAGTATGATATATCTGCATTAGTTTGTTATAAAAATTAAAATACACAAAATACACTCTATATTTGTAAAGACTCATAGCTTTATGATAAAAAATATAAAAACTAAAAATATGGTCGAGAGAAAGTCAAGCAGCTTCAGGATGGTCACTATATGCCGTAAGATATGGCAAGAAATGGGTCCAGGTGAAATAAAAGGGGGGCCTCTACCTTATCTCTGATGCTTTGTCCTTTAAGCACAAATGTGACCCACAGTGTTAGCATTCAAGATATGTCTTATAGTGGAATGATGATTTTTTTCATTCTTTGAAATATCTGAAACTTAGTTTTCAAAAAAAGAGGTGCAAAAGAGAAGAGAAAATAGTAAGCTCCAGTAAGAGAGCTGTATGAAAAGATTTTTAAAGTAACAAGAAAGAGACATTTAAACCACCTATGAAGTTAGAAAAGGAGAATGAATAAATGACATGTCCTTCAGGTAACTCTCTACAAATATAATTTTATTTTTCTTGAAACAGAGTTTTTGATTAATATTAGAAATCAGGTATCCTATAGTTTTATTTTTTGACAAAGAAGTATAGAACCTGCCAGTTAAAGGGAGATTCCTATGCTTTAAGAGAGACCATGTTGAGATTCTCTCATAAAATAAAGACTAAAAGGTACATAGCCTTCCATCCTCATCAAAGACAACACTATCAGAAATAATCTAAAGTTAATTTTAAGCCATGCAACAACGGAAAATAAAGCATTCAGTGTTTTAACTGACAGAATATAGGTAATTAACTTTAGCCTATATAATTCCATAAAAATCAATGTTACCAAACTATCATTGTAGCCATTCTTTTAAATGAAAAATCTGAAGAAAGTCTGATGAAAGAAATTTGAAAGTAATAATTATTTTAAAATATTTTTAAAATATGGGACAGAATTTGTATTTCATTCTAGAATATCTACCTTTAAACAAGTTTAAGTCCTCAGATACTCCTTCACACAAATTAACTGTAAAAATGCATTTTCAGATTTTAAAATATCTAATGAGCCTATTGGATAGCAGCCAATTAATTTTTTAAGGATATATACTAAGTATAATGGGGCTTTCCAGGCGGCCCAAGTGGTAAAGAACCCCCCTGCCAATTCAGGAGATGTAAGAGACTCAGGTTCACTCCCTGGATTGAGAAGAGAATTCCGTGCACAGAAGAACCTGGCAGGCTAGTCCATGGGGTCGACTGAGCAGCTGAGCATCATCTTCATCATCACTAGGTATAATGGTGTGCGTTTACATTTTGGAAAAGTTGATCTTAAGATATACTTAAGGTAATTTATTTTTTAAGTTACTCCAGGTTTGTTAATAAATCCTTGCTGTCAATGTATATTAGGAAAATTATCTTGACTTCTAAAATGTGGACAATGAAGAGAGGAAGAAAGCTTGTATTCAGTTCAACTACAAGCTAGAGCAAGTCATTTGGGTAAAAGAGAAGTGGAACTACAACACAGACATATTTAACCCACTGGAAAATATTGCCTTGTTCATCAAAGGTCTCTTCCAACCTATACCATCCATCATTGCAGCACTATGGTGCAGGCTATTTTAAGAATTACCATTGTTCTGTAAAACTCAGAAAGTCTAGCCTTGTGCTTATCAAAGTATTCCAGGACCACAAGCACCAGAAATATCTAGGGAGCTTTTCAAAAATGCTGATTCTTCAGCATAACCCCAAATCTACTGAATAAGAGTCTTTACAGAACTTGGGCTGCAGTCCATGGGGTTGCATGAGTGGAAACAACTTAGCAACTAAACCACCACTATTCTTTGTGCTATTATTGTCATATATTTCACTTCCATGTGTTGCAATTTTTTTAATATATTATTATTAGTGTTCCTTTGTCAGTTATATTTTAAAGACTTTCTAAAATATGTAGCCAAAATCTTTTATGTGTGTGTGTGGCTCAGCATGTCAGACTCTTTTGCGACCCCATGAACAGTAGTCATCAGGCTTTTCTGTCCATGGAATTTCCCAGGCAACAATACTGGAGTTGGTTGCCATTTCTGTCTCCAGGGGATATTCCTGAGCCCAAAGAATAGGTGGAAGTAAATGGAAGTATATATTTTTTAAGGTTCTTTCAATATATGTGAAGTGTTATATTATTTAATGATAGACTTTGATAAGTTAAATGTATATGAAATAATCATTAAAGCAACCAATAAAAAAACAAAATAGTTTACATAATAAGCACAGGGTGATGATAAAATAGAATCACATGTAAAAATGTTATATTTATATATTTTTTAAATTTAAAAATTAAAATATTTTATATTTAGACACATTTATCATTCCAGTGATTTTTCAGTCCAACATGATACAAATTTCAATTTGTTATCACATTTTGTCTTTAGAACTGCCTTAAACATCTCTTATAGTACAAGTCTGATGGCAATGAGTTCCCTTTGTTTTTATTTATCTGAAAGAGTTTTTGTTTTTTTAATTTTTGGAAGATATTTTGCAGCATATACAATTCTAAGATGATAGGTTTTTCTTCATTCAACGCCTTACCGCATTGTTCTACTGTCCTCTCACTTGCATCTTTCATAACAATATTTGTTTAATGTGTATAATGCCTTTTCCCTCTGTCTATTCAAAAACTTGTCTCTATCACTGCTTTTTAGATATTTGTTTGTGATTTGGTGTGATTTTCTTCATATATTTTCTTCTTGGAGTTGACTGAACTTTTTGAATCTCTGGTTTTATAGTATTCAAAAAATTTGGGGAAAATTTGGCCATTATTCCATTACCATTTATGTTCTCCTATCAATTCCTCTGGGTCTTTAATAACAAATGGGTTAGAACAATGTAATATTGTCCCACAAGTCAATTCTGCACTATTTTTTTCCAGTTTTTTTGTCTTGTATTTTATTTTGTTTATTTTCCATTGCTATATATTCCATTTGAAAGAACTTTTTTGCAATGTGAACCAGATATTCATTAAAGTATTTGAGAGTATTTGTTATTTCAAATATATTCTTCACCTCTAGAGAATTCATTTTGGTTTTTCTTTTTTATACCTCTGTTTTTCACTTCTCAATGTACATTTTTCCTTTACCTTCTTGACTATATGGAATATATAATAGTTGTTTTTTACATCTTTTTCAGTAATTTCTGTCATCAGCATCATTTCTGGGTCAATTTCTATTAATCAACTCTTCAAATTCTTATGAATCATATTTCCCAGCTTATTTATAAAAGTAATATTTTACTGGGTTTCAGGAATTATGGATTTTATTTGTAGGGATTTTGTTGTATTTCTTTAAATATTGAGTGGCTTTATTTGGGGATGCAGGCAACTTTGATTCTAACTTTGGAGGTTTGCTTTTAATCTTTAAGAGCATGTACAGAAAATGAGTACAATTCTATTCTATCATTAAGGCAATACATTTCTGAGAATTCTACTCAATGTTCTATGTACTAGATGTTTCCACTTTGGCTGGTACCAACCTGGATTATTCCCAGCCTCAAGTGAGCTCCAGAAATTGCTTTACCTACTCTTGGAAAATTCTTAAAGAGATGAGAATACGAGACCATCTGACCTGTCTCCTGAGAATTCTATATGCAGGTCAAGAAGCAACAGTTAGAATTGGGCATGGAACAACAGACTGGTTCCAAATCAGGAAAGGAGTACATCAAGGCTGTATATTGTCACCCTGCTTATTTAACTTATACACCGAGTACATCATGCAAAATGCTGGGCTGGACAAAGCACAAGCTGGAATCAAGACTGTCAAGAGAAACATCAATAACCTCAGGTACACAGATGACAGCACCCTTATGGCAGAAAGCAAAGAAGAACTAAAAAGCCTCTTGATGAAAGTGAAAGAGGAGAGTGAAAAAGCTGCCTTTAAAACTCAACATTCAGAAAACTGAGATCATGACATCTGGTCCCATCACTTCATGGGAAATAGATGGGGAAACAGTGGAAACAGTGCCAAACTTTATTTTTTGGGCTCCAAAATCACTGCAGATGGTGACTGCAGCCATGAAATCAAGACGCTTGCTCCTTGGAAGAAAAGCTATGACCAACCTAGACAGCATATTAAAAACCAGAGATATTACTTTGCCAACAAAGGTCTGTCTAGTCAAAGCTATGGTTTTTCCAGTAGTCAGGTATGGATGTGAGAGTTGGACTATGAGGAAAGCTGAGCGCTGAAGAACTGATGCTTTTGAACTGTGGTTGTTGGAGAAGACTCTTAAGAGTCCCTTGGACTCCAAGGAGATCCAACCAGTCCATGCTCAAGGAAATCAATCTTGAGCATTCATTGGAAGGACTGATATTTAAGCTGAAGCTCCGATACTTTGGCCACCTGATGCAAAAAATCAACTCACTGGAAAAGACCCTAAGGCTGGGAAAGGTTTCCTGGGAAAGGAAAGGCAGGAGGAGAAGGGAACATCAGAGGATGAGATGGTTGGATGGCATCACCAACTCTATGGACATAAGTTTGAGTAAACCCCAGGATTTGGTGATGAACAGGGAAGCCTGGCATGCTGCAGTCCATTGGGTCGCAAACAGTCAGATGCAACTGAGTGACTGAACTGACTGAACTCTTTCCTATTGGTTCATTTCTTAGTTTCATGTACTTCCCTTACATGTATATGCAGGGCAGTACTCAGCCAGAGCCTCAAAGGGATCCCATGCAGATATCTGGAGTCTGTGTCCATGCTCTATACTCATATCTCACATCTGGTATTTGCCCTCAAATCCTAGGTGACTTGGTCTCCTCAAACTCTGTCTTCTCAACTTCACACGGCCTCTGAGCATTGTTGAGGTTTCTCTTCATTACACTACCTCTTGGAAACTCTAGGCCATGAGCTAGAGCACCTGTAGGAATCATATACTTGTCTTCCTTCCCCCACAAATCGATGTTCTGTGTTATCTTTTGGCCATTGCCTGAAAACTGATGTTTCACAATTATCTTGTATGATTTTCAGTTGTTTAATGTGAGAGAATAAATCTGGTCCCATATGCCATCATAGAGAAAAAATAAGTCTACTGTGTTATTTTTTCTATATAAATTATCAAATGCTTATTAAAAGTTTAATGTTAAATTTTAACCCTTTTATGTTTTAAGTTCTTTCAATATACAATGAATTTTCAAATAAAATTTGATAGAAAAGTAAGTGTATTTTGTGGCTTGTTGTCATTGTATATTTTCATGTCTTAATATGTAATGAAACTGTTATACAAAATTATCTTATTTGGAATCAAGTGTTCTTCATTCATAGTTTTCATTTTCAACCAAAATTGAGTCTTTAAAATTCCAAAGATATTTTCAATAATTTTCTTCTCATAGAAAGCAAGAAAAAATGGGACATCATGAAGATTTTTACAAAGAACTCCCCTATGTAGCATTACATTTTAAAAATTTCATATCTACTAGAGACTCTTCAAGGTTTCATATTATTTCATTAATTATAGTACTTAAACATGCAATGGCTCTATGTTGTATCCTTTTGTTGTTGGTTCTTCATGAATAAGAAATAAAATAATTCCCCATTCATCTCGGAGCCTAAGAGAAGGATAAGCTAAATACCATCAAATGCAAGCCATAGCTTAAAAGGAGTTGCTTTTGTGAAGACAGGTTTATTTTCAAATATAACTACACATCTGCTTGGGACTTCTCTGTCAATCAGTGAGACTAAAGAGACAGCAATAGAATTTCCAATTTCTTTCAACAGAATATAAAATAAAACCTACTTGTGGTACCCTATTCAAAACACGATCATCTAATTCATGCTTGCTTATTTCACATTTTTGTTTTCATTTTGGGTGTGTTTTTTTTTTTTAAGCAAGCATGAAAGATTTTCTTTGTCCAGAAAACTGGAATGAATCCACTGAGTCAACCAAAAAATTGAAAAAAAGAATTGAACTGAGGTAGACCCAAGATAATTGATCCTTGGATTTTAAATCCCCACAGCTCAATCTAGGTCAGCTAAGCCTTAATCTTTCATTTACAGAGTAAGTGCTTTTGAAACACATGTACTAGAAAAGATTCTCTGGCAAAGAATGGCGTGTTCAGTGGTTGAGTAATATGCTATAATGACATTTTGATTGTGTGCTACACAAAACTATTATGTCATTATGAAAACACAAGGTAACATTTGTCAAATCTAAGAGAAGGAGAAATTTCAAAGTTGTACCTATAATTAGTGTAGTGTGAATTTTAAAATACTTTCATTTTTCCTCCCAGAACCAGATTTTAAAAGTGGACGTGTGTCTCTTCCAAGGTTTTGGATTAAATTAGAGGGCACAAACATTTTTTTTTTTCCTTGTTCAAAAGAAAGAAAAGGGAACAACTTCTCAATTAGGACAGAATTCAGACACAGACTACTGACAATGGCTCCAAAACTGTTGTTTGCTACTTCCAGTGATTATCAAATCCTTTGAGATGGGTCTTAACTAAAATTATAGTAGGCTCATAGCATTTGAGTAACTGTCATTTCCAACTAAAACTATAAGTAAGAAATCTTTTTAAAATTTCTAAAATTCTATGAAATTAAAGATTATTTTCCTGAGTTAAAAATTTGAATCATGTGGATTCAGAGGCTGGTGTGGTAGACTTGCTGTCCATCCAAAGTATCAATACCTTACTATAATGCACTGACTTAAAAGTTCTGTTTGTCTCCTTTCCCAATGTTTTAAATAAGCCCTGTGATTGGAAAAAAAAAAAAAAATCATCATGGTGGAAAATCCCAAAGAATGCCAAAAGCTAATCTTGTTGATAGAAATGAAAAGAAAATGGAGCAGTTTTTAAAAGCAACAGTTCCTTAGCCAGAAAATAAAGATTAAAGATAAATGAGAGTATATAAATAAAATATGATGTCTGTATAAATGAGTTCACCATACATTATGTGCAAAAAGAAGAAAGTCTAATTAAGGAAACTACTTTAGCAATTACTTCTAGTATAAAAAGAGATAATTAAATGAGATAAAGCTGTAAAAGGAAACTCATGATGTGAGGCTACATATGTTGTTGTTTAATTAGTAAGTCATGTTTGACTCTTTTGAACCCCATGGACTGCAGCCCACCAGGCTCCTCTGTCAATGGGATTTCCCAGGCAAGAATACTGGAGTGGGTTGCCATTTCCCTCTCCAAGGGATCTTCTCGACCTCTGATCAAACCCAAGTCTCCTGCATTGGCAGGCAGATTCTTTACCACTGAGTCACCAGGAAGGTTACATATAGGCCACACATAATTCTAAATGGAAATGTAATTGAGGAAAAAGCCCATATAAGCACCCTATATAATAGCAGGTGCCAAGGGCACTTCTATAGTTCAGACATATAAAGAACTGGAGTCTGTTCAGTAAAGTTAAGATTAGCTTGATACAGAAATAAACTGTCTTTTCTTACATCAATCTATCCAGTGCTTAATCCTTGAACCATCAACATCCAGAGTTACAATTCTAACTATGCATATTCAGGTATAATCATGGTTAATGTTTCCTCAGAATTGATGCAGTGCGGGGGTCTACTGTATTGAGGTTTATTATAAAAGCACTTATAAATGATGTTAGTACTTTATTTATAGAATCTCTGTAAATCTGAATAGGATTCTTATATTTTTCAGCTTTACACTGCTGAAAATATATTTCATTACTTTTTTATATTATGGAGGCAATTATATATATATACATATTAATGATAATTTTAGATTTTTATTCACTAAAGATGACAGGTTAAGTTCTGTGGAAATAGCTAAGTTTTATAGCACACTTTTCCTAAAGTTCAAAAATAATTTTTAAATAAGATTTTAATATTTACAGCTATGACATACATTAAGTATTCAAGTCCTAAACTCTAAATGGAGAGTAAGAAAAATTATATCATTTTTATGATTAAAAACAGTTTTGAAGAAATACAGCAAAATAATCAAAATAAAGACAATACCATTCAAAGATGATCAGTTTTACAGAAAGTTGAGGGAGAAATGCTACCTCTGTCTCAATACCCAGGATGCATTCACACCTAGACAGCCATTCAGAGTAATGTCAAATAATAGCTTGTTGATGAGCATCAGTTGTGCAACCATGTTGCCCACATGTCCACTGGCACCCACTTATGTCTTAAGATCTCCACTAGATTATTTGAGCACTCACTCATTCCATGTCCTGTAGATGAGTAATACCTTCCCAGACCTCTGGTCTAGCTGAGCAGCTGTTTCCACTGAATGAACTCAGTTTGGGATTATGTGAACATTCTGAGTGGTCTGTCCCTGTCTACACTTCCTCAACCCAGATGGGATACTCAGAACATTCTGTAATTTCTAACAAACCAAAACAAGAACCACTCATTAAAACATGGGTATAAACTGTATACTTTCCTGAAGACAGTGAAACAGTTGCCTCATTTCAGTTGCTCAGTCGTGTCCGACTCTTTGCGACCCCATGAATCGCAGCACGCCAGGCCTCCCTGTCCATCACCAACTCCCGGAGTTCACTCAGACTCACGCCCATCGAGTCAGTGATGCCATCCAGCCATCTCATCCTCTGTCATCCCCTTCTCCTCCTGCCCCCAGTCCCTGCCAGCATCAGTCTTTTCTAATGACTCAACTCTTCGCATGAGGTGGCCAAAGTACTGGAGCTTCAGCTTTAGCATCAGTCCTTCCAAAGAAATCCCAAGGCTGATCTCCTTCAGAATGGACTGGTTGGATCTCCTTGCAGTCCAAGGGACTCTCAAGAGTCTTCTCCAACACCACAGTTCAAAAGCATCAATTCTTCGGCGCTCAGCCTTCTTCACAGTCCAACTCTCACATCCATACATGACCACAGGGAAAACCATAGCCTTGACTAGATGGACCTTTGTTGGCAAAGTAATGTCTCTGCTTTTGAATATGCTATCTAGGTTGGTGATAACTTTTCTTCCAAGGAATAAGCGTCTTTTAATTTCATGGCTGCATTCACCATCTGCCGTGATTTTGGAGCCCAAAAAATAAAGTCTGACACTGTTTCCACTGTGCTGCTGCTAAGTCACTTCAGTCGTGTCCGACTCTGTGCAACCCCATCGACGGCAGCCCACCAGGCTTCCCCGTCCCTGGGATTCTCCAGGCAAAACACTGGAGTGGGTCTCCATTTCCTTCTCCAATGCATGAAAAGTGAAAAGTGAAAGTGTATCCCCATCTATTTCCCATTAAGTGATGGGACCAGATCCCATGATCTTCGTTTTCTGAATGTTGAGCTTTGTGAATGTGAAGTTGCTCAGTCGTGTCTGACTCTTTGCAACCCCATGGACGGTAGCCTACCAGGCTCCATGGTCCATGGATTTTCCAGGCAAGAATACTGGAGTGGGCTGCCATTTCCTTCTCCAGGGGATCTTCCCAGCTGAGGGATCGAACCTGGGTCTCCTGCATTGCAGACAGACACTTTACAGTCTGAGCCACTAGGGAAGCCAGAATGTTGAGCTTTAAGCCAACTTTTTCACTCTCCTCTTTCACTTTCATCAAGAGGCTCTTTAGTTCCTCCTCACTTTCTGCCATAAGGGTGGTGTTATCTGCATATCTGAGGTTATTGATATTTCTCCTAGAAATCTTGATTCCAGCCTGTGTTTCTTCCAGTCCAACGTTCCTCATGATGTACTCTGCATATGTTAAATAATCAGGGTGACAATATACAGCCTTGACGTACTCCTTTTCCTATTTGAAACCAGTCTGTTGTTCCATGTCCAGTTCTAAGTGTTGCTTCCTGATCTGCATACAGATTTCTCAAGAGGCAGGTCAGTCGGTCTGGTATTCCCATCTCTTTCAGAATTTTCCACAGTTTATTGTGCTCAGAGGAGGTTAAAGTTCATACTACAACCATGTGTGTGCATGCTCAGTTGTGTCCAACTCTTTGAAACCCAATGGATTGTAGCCCAGCAGGCTCCTCTATCCATGGAATTCTCCAGGCAAGAATACTGGAGAGAGTTGCCATTTCTTTCTCCAGGGGATTTTCCCCACCCAGGGGTCACACCCCTATCTCCTGCAGCTCCTGCATTGGCAGGTGAATTCTTTAGCACTGGGAAGTTCCATTATAATCATGTATACAACTTCAAATAGAAAATTAGATACAACTATTTTTTAAATGATATAATTCTAAAAGGCATTCTGTCAAATGTTTCTCTCTTTTCTAAAACCATGTGAGAGCTTGAAATTTAGAAATTTGGAAATGGGTCAGTTGAATGATACTGATGTGGGCTGTGGTTTCAACCAGATAGTAATGGAAATTGCAACAGGTGGGGCCTAGCCATACATCCATGTGTCTTTATAAAGTCTTAAGAGTCTCTCCACATGGTCTGTGCATATAGGCTAGTTTAGACCTCCTCACAGCATGGCAGCCTCTGGGAAATGGAGATGCTTACACAATAGCTAAGGGTTTCATTGCAAGTGTTTGAGGCTATACCTTTCAGGACTAGCCTCAGAAGTCACAGAGTGTTGCTTCAGTATAGTCACAAGTCTAAGTAGTTTCAGTATGAAAGGATACAGACACACTTCTCAAAATCATGATGTAAAGCTAAAATATTGAATGAGAGATGTTGTGGCCAGCTTTGGAAAATATCTGCCACATATGTTTATTTACCTTATATTTTTACTCCACTTTTCTAGCATAGAACATCAGAAAGTAGCATATATAAATTCATTAATTTCACATTTTATTACTATTATTAATACAGTTCTTTAGTCGCTAATGGAAATGTATAAAGATCCATAATCAAACAGAAATGTGTGTATTCTACAAAATTAATAGCATCATCAACATGTCTACCAGATAAGATCCATACAGCTGCTAGAGCTTTAGTTAAAGACATGTCAATGACACTGAAGGTATAGAATCTAGAAGTGGATCTCCTGGAAGATGATGACCCGAGTTCCACTGTGAGCACTGTGTCCTGACAAAGACATTTAAACCTTTCGGGCCTTTTGGTTTGATCATCTATTAAATATCTTTTTAAAATCTTACAAGGTTATAATGTTTTCTTTTTCTTTGACTGCATGGTAGGTAACATTCTCTTTTATGGATGAGTCAATAAAAATCAAGAAGATAAAGTATATATCCAAAGTCTAAAATCAGTGTCAAAGTTAAGAACAAACCTCAGCTCCAAGTTCACTATTCTCAACCACTAAACTAGTTTATCAATACAACAAAATACCAATAGGTGAATGTAATATTTTATCTAGAATACACTTAGAGTGGCTGCGAAACTGAATGCAAATTTCCATCTGTTTTATTCATAAAGTCACTGATTACTGCATTTCAACCATACAGAAGATACTTTCAATCCAAGGCCTATCTTCCTCACCTGAGTTCACCAAGATTCCTGTCTGAACACCATAGGGTTCCTCTAGAAAGTTACATCTGTCTCTGGTTTACACAAGATATGACAAACTAGACTGCACAGCTCACACTATTGTAATTTTGGCACACTCCTGTAGGTTTTCTCCTTGCACTTTTACTCTGTTCCCATCACCCTGAAAATAAATGCATGTATAGTTACAGTCTACTAACTGCACAGATATTATGTTAATATATTTGGATGATAATATGCTAACAAGGACCTGCTTAAATTATTATTGGCATTGCTGATGTTTTAAATTATTTATTTTAATTGGAGACTAGTTACTTTACAATATTATGGTGGGTTTTGCCATACATCATCATGAATCAGCCATGGGTACACAGGTATCCCCCCATCCTGAACCCTCCTCCCACCTCCTTTCCCATTCATTCCCTCTGGGTTATCCCAGGGCACCAGCTTTTGAGTGTCCTGCTTTATGCATTGAACTTGCACTGGTTATCTATTTTATATATGGTAATATACATGTTTCAGTGCTATTCTCTCAAATCATTCACCCTCACCTGCTCCCACATAGTCCAAAAGTCTGTTCTTTACACGTGTGTCTCTTTTGCTGCCTTGCATATAGGATTGTCATTACTGTCTTTCTAAATTATATATATAAGCATTATATACTGTATTGGTGTTTCTCTTTCTGAGGAACTTCACTCTTGGTTCAGTCACTCAGTCATGTCCGACTCTTCGCAACCTCATGGACTGCAACACACCAGGCTTCTCTGTCCGTCACCAACTCCTAGAGCTTGCTGAAACTCATGTCCATCAAGTCGGTGATGCCATCCAACCATCTCACCTCTGTTGTCCTCTGCCCCTCCTGTTTTCAATCTTTCCCACCATTGGGGTCTTTTTAAGTGAATCAGTTCTTTGCATCAGGTAGCCAAAGTATTGGAGCTTTGTATAATAGGCTCCAAATTCATCCACCTCATTAGAACTGACTCAAATGCATTCTCTTTAATGGCTGAGTAATATTCCATTGAGTATATATATCACAACTTCTTTATCCGTTTGTCTACTGATGGACATCCAGATTGATTCCATATTCTAGCTATTGTAAACAGTGCTGCAATGAATATTGGGGTACATATGTCTCTTTCAATTCTGGTTTCCTTGGTGTGCATGCCCTGCAGTGGGATTGCTGGGTCACATGGCAGTTTTGGTTCCAGTTTTGTAAGGAATCTCCATACTGTTCTCCATTGTGGATTTACCAGTTTGCATTCCCACAAAGAGTGTAAGAGGGTTCCCTTTACTCCACACCTTCTCCAGCACTTATCGTCTATGACTTTTTAATGGTGGCCGTTCTGAGCAGCATGATACCTCACTGTGGTTTTGATTTGCATTTCTCTAATAATAAGTGATGTTGAGCATATCTTCATGTGTTTATTAGCCATCTCTATGTCTTCTTTGGATAAATGTCTGCTTAGTTTTTGGCCCACTTTTTGATTAAGTTGTTCGTTTTTCTCATATTCAGCTGCATGAGCTGCTTGTATATTTTGGCCATTATTTGTCAGTTGTTTCATTTGCTATTATTTTCTCCCATTCTGAAGCTGCCTTGATCCTCTACATAAAACCCTAAAGATACCAGCAGAAAATTACTAGAGCTAATCAATGAATATAGTAAATTTTCAGGATACAAAATCAATATACAGAAAATATCTTGCATCCCTATACACTAACAATGAAAAAATACAGAAATTAAAGAAACAATCATATTCACCATTGTAATGAAAAACATAAAGTACTTATAAATAAATTTATCTAAAGAAACAAATTAAAAGATGCTTACTCCTTGGAAGAAAAGTTATGACCAACCTAGAACTAGGTTGCTTCCATGTCCTGGCTATTATAAACAGTGCTGCAATGAACATTGGGGTACATGTGTCTCTTTCAATTCTGGTTTCCTTGGTGTGCATGCCCTGCAGTGGGATTGCTGGGTCACATGGCAGTTTTGGTTCCAGTTTTGTAAGGAATCTCCATACTGTTCTCCATTGTGGATTTACCAGTTTGCATTCCCACAAAGAGTGTAAGAGGGTTCCCTTTACTCCACACCTTCTCCAGCACTTATCGTCTATGACTTTTTAATGGTGGCCGTTCTGAGCAGCATGATACCTCACTGTGGTTTTGATTTGCATTTCTCTAATAATAAGTGATGTTGAGCATATCTTCATGTGTTTATTAGCCATCTCTATGTCTTCTTTGGATAAATGTCTGCTTAGTTTTTGGCCCACTTTTTGATTAAGTTGTTCGTTTTTCTCATATTCAGCTGCATGAGCTGCTTGTATATTTTGGCCATTATTTGTCAGTTGTTTCATTTGCTATTATTTTCTCCCATTCTGAAGCTGCCTTGATCCTCTACATAAAACCCTAAAGATACCAGCAGAAAATTACTAGAGCTAATCAATGAATATAGTAAATTTTCAGGATACAAAATCAATATACAGAAATATCTTGCATCCCTATACACTAACAATGAAAAAATACAGAAATTAAAGAAACAATCATATTCACCATTGTAATGAAAAACATAAAGTACTTATAAATAAATTTATCTAAAGAAACAAATTAAAAGATGCTTACTCCTTGGAAGAAAAGCTATGACCAACCTAGATAGCATATTCAAAAGCAGAGACATTACTTTGCCGACTAAGGTCCGTCTAATCAAGGTTATGGTTTTTCCAGTAGTAATGTATGGATATGAGAGTTGGACTGTGAAGAAGGCTAAGCGCTGAAGAATTGATACTTTTGAACTGTGGTGTTGGAGAAGATTCTTGAGAGTCCCTTGGACTGCAAGGAGATCCAACCAGTCCATTCTGAAGGAGATCAGCCTTGGGATTTCTTTGGAAGGAATGATGCTAAAGCTGAAATTCCAGTACTTTGGCCACCTCATGCGAAGAGTTGACTCATTGGAAAAGACTTTGATGCTGGGAAGGATTGGGGGCAGGAGGAGAAGGGGACGACAGAGGATGAGATGGCTGGATGGCATCACTGACTCGATGGGCGTGAGTCTGAGTGAACTCCGGGAGTTGGTGATGGACGGGGAGGCCTGGCGTGCTGCGATTCATGGGGTCACAAAGAGTCGGACACAACTGAGTGACTGAACTGAACTGAACTGAAAGAAACAAAAGACCTCTCTATAGAAAACTATAAAACACTGATGAAAGAAATCAAAGGTGACACAAATAGATGGAGAAATATACCATGTTTATGGATTAGAAGAATCAATATAGTGAAAATGAGTATATGGCCCCAAATAATCTATAAGATTCAACACATCCCTATCAAGCTACCAATGGTATTTTTCACAGAACTACAACAAAGAATTTCACAATATCTATGGAAACACAAAAAACCTTGAATAGCCAAGGCAATCTTGAGAAAGAAGAAAGGAACAGGAGGAATCAACCTGCCTGACTTCAGACTATACTACAAAGCTACAGTCTTCAAAACAGTATGATATTGGCAAAAAGACAGAAACATAGATCAGTGGAACAAAATAGAAAGCCCAGAGATAAATCCACACACCTACAGACACCTTATCTTTAACAAAGGAGGCAAGAATATGCAATGGAGAAAAGATAATCTCTTTAACAAGTGGTGCTGGGAAACTGGTCAACCACATGTAAAAGAATGAAACTAGAAAACTTTCTAACACCATACACAAAAATAACCTCAAAATGGATTAAAAATCTAAATATAACACCAGAAACTATAAAATGCTTAGAAGAAAACATAGGCAGAACACTCTCTGACATAAATCACAGGAGAATCCTCTATGACCTACCTCCCAGAATAGTGGCAATAAAAACAAAAATAAATAAATGGGACCTAATTAAACTTATAAATGCTTTTGCACAATGAAGAAAACTATAAGCAGTGTTGATTTTTAAAAATTCAAGTTGCAATATTTTGTAATATAAAATTGTGCTCAAATGCCCAAAAGGCAACAAAGTTTGCACAGAGTTAGTAACGTTTGCATATATTAGCCTTTCTGAATAAGAATAAAGAGGGAACTCCTTTGGTAAGTGATTTAACAACTACATACTACTTTGTTTCTTCTCTTCTAAAAAGAGAACCTTGGAGATTCTATAGGTGACATAGATCTCTCACATATGCACTTCACTCTAAGGGAAGAACTATCTATATGTAATATCACGGCTTCTTCTTGTAATCACAAAATTCTATTCGATGCAATCACAAAATTCTCAATTGTATAGAGAATTTTCTAGGAGAAAAAACATCCAGCACTCCCAAAAGCATCAAGAAAGTTGAACAGGCCATTAACCACGAGGGATGTACAAAAAGAATTAATTATTTTCACAAAATCTCCAAAGACAGAAAGTTTTACTAGGAACCACTTACAACAGCAAAAAAAAAAAAAAAAGAAGAAGAAGAAGAAAATTTATTTTGTTATAAAACTCTTGAGTTTTCTCAGTATATAACCCCATTTTCAAATAATAAATTGGAAATAATCATTAAAAAATGGTTACTGAGATCTGACTGGTCTGTTTTTGCATGCTAGTTCCACCATTCATGAGATGTGTGACCTTGGTCAAGTAATCAGATCTCTCTAAGCTGCAGTTCTTCTTTATCAGCAACATTAGAACAATAATAATAGGCGATTAAGTAAGATAATTCACGCAAATCTCCAATAGCACCCAACACATGGTGTCAGCTGAGATCAGTTTTTATTCCTGCTCATAAGCACAGCCAATAACATGATCACTGCTTTATTGGAACTTCTAATCAATTCTATAAGACATAAAGTGGAAATAAAGGGTATAAGTGGAAGGAAAAAAGATTAAATGACTATTATTATTGACAAGTTTATAATTTATGTAACTCAAATTCTAAAAGAACTTCTAATTTCTTTAAATTACCATAGATTAGAAAAGTGGCGAGGTATACGATAAAAGAACAAAAATAGTAGCTTTCTTGAAGAATTTAGAATAGTTATCCTAAAACAATTTCATTCTCATGTGAAACAAAATTTTCCTGGAAAAATGAATGGAAGAATGCAGGTATAACAAATTTGAAAACAAGAGGAAAGGGAAATTAATCCTTTAAGAATCTTATTATAAGAAACAAAAAATGGTTATAAGAATCGACAAAGAAACCAATATATCAGGAAATCTTAGTCCAGAAACACACATTGCATATGTATGAGCTTAATGTATGACAAAGCAAACACTATAGATCAATAATGAAGGCACAGAGCATCAATATTTATTATTAGAAAAGCTATTTGGGAAATAATCAAATTAGGTCTTTATCTCTATAATGACCACTTGCCCATTGTTTGCTCTCCAGCTCAAAATGTTCCCCTTTGTAATTATCCTTCCTCTGATTCTTTGATATGGAATCTGATCCACAGATTCCTGGGATGGGCTCCTAGAATCCAGAGTTCATTCAGTGTGACCTTGTTTCAGGGCAGCATGAAGCATCGTACTCAAATGAGAAAAACAGGGTCACTTTCCTGGGAACTGGGTTGAGAGTGAAAGCCAGATTTAGCCTTTTTCTGGATGGCTGGATGGTTCCCACTGGGACAAAGAAGAAGGGAAAACAAATGAGAAGGATGAGGAAATTTACTGAGAGCAAAGGCAAGAGAAGAAAAACAGAGACACAGAATCTCAGTGGCATGCCCACTTCGGTTCTCTGTCTCTCCTTGAAAAGTGGTGGCACCCTGAGCATGGGAAAGAAATAGCCTACATTTTAAGAGCTCCAGAATTCTGTGACTAGCATTCAAAGATTCCTGCATAAAGTTACTTTATCTACCAAAATTCCCAAAAAAGTACATGCTAAATTTTAAAATGAGGTAAAAGGCAACCATTAAAATATTATTCTTGCCATAAGAGTGTTGTAGTGAAAACATTTTATTACATAAATAAATATGACTTCACATCACAGGAAAAAAAAATTCTTCTTGAGAAGGTAAAGAACATCCTAAACGTAAAAACTCTATGATAGAAAAAAAAAAAACTACATACTTAGCAACACTCATATGCAGGGTGCAGGGTTGGTACAATTCATACAACAATAACAAACAAGGAAAACATCCACATGAACATACAAAAGATTTATTTGCATTTTTAATGCAAAAAATGCTCTAAAAATGGAGAAATCTGTTAACATCCCAAAATACAATAAAAGCAGGCAAATCATAGAACAGACAAATCTGAGAAGAAACACAAAAGGCCATTAAACACATAAAAAGCAGTGTAAAAATGTAAATAAATGTTTTCAAATTTAAAATACAGAGTACTGGGGGGCGCCTAAGATGGCGGAGGAATAGGATGGAGAGACCACTTTCTCCCGCACAAATTCATCAAAAGAACATCTCAACACTGGGTAAATTCTACAGGGCAGCTTCTGAATGCGAGCAGAGGACATAAGACATCCAGAAAAGCAGAACATTGTCTTCAAAAACAGGTAGGAAAAACACAGAAGACGAAAAGAGAAACAAAGGAGGTGGGGAGGGAGCTCCGTCCCGGGAAGGGAGTCCTGTCCCAGGAAAAGCGTTTTAAAGGGAGAGAAGTTTCCAAACGTCGGGAAGCACTCTCACTGCCGAATCTGTGGCGAGTCTTGGAGGCACATGGCAGGGAGGAAAAATGAATGGTGATTGAGACCAGCAGGTTGCGAGCCTGGCAGTGATTCCCCCGGCGGAGAGGCAGAGCAGACGCCTGCATCCGCCACTAGCAAGTGGGGGCTGGGCGAGGAGGTGCGGGTGACGTGGGCGGCGGCGCTTCTTAAGAATCGGGCCGGANTGGTGGTGTAATTGTTACTACTGTACATTCCATGTACTTTGACCTTCATCTCTGTGATTCTTTCAAATATGGAAGGGTAATGTTTCTGTTTTAAGGTCACCATGACATCGGCAGTAGTTTGGAGATTGTAATGAAAAGAAAACTATGACAGGAGACAAAAAGAAAATGGAATATCCCAAGTATAGGATGAAGCTATACTTAATTTCGATAATTTCAGGAAGAATAGAGAAGTATTAGAAAATTTAGGCACTATTTAGAAGGTTAAATAAGCCAAATTTTTGCCTAACTACATAAATGTATGTGAAGGAATAAAAGTGGTCAGGAGAGAAGTTAAATTACAATGAGCAGTCTGTATTAGAGAACCAAATGGATAGTGAGATAATGTGAAAGCCAGGCAGCACCGCTGGTAAAGGATCCGCCTGCCAACACAGGAGACACAACAGATGCTAGTTCCATCCCTCGGTTGGGAAGATCCCCTGGAGTAGGAAATGGCAACTCATTTCAATATTCTTTCCTGGAGAATTCCATGGACAAAGGAGCTTGGTGGGCTATAGTCCATGGGTTGCAAGGAGTCAGACATGACTCAGTTCACATGTGCATATACAAGAAGAACATTCCAGACAAATAGCAATGATGGGAGCTAAGTTATATAAATTGTTTCATTGGGAATTGTCTTAAGTGTGAGTATCCATGTTTCATTGACCTGGAAAAATTTCAAATCTGGAAATCTAAAATTTAAATATTCATAGGAATTGCAATAATAATATTTTACTGTAATGCAAACTCAATTGTATAGTTGACTATAGCATATGATTTCCATAAGAGAATGCATGATATATCACTACTAAATAATTATGCTGATTTTTAGTACGAATAAAATTATTTAACTTCTCACTATTTTAATTTAATTTTGCATTTTCATGTAGTACCACTTTTGAGTTAATGTGGCTGATACACCAGGAATGTACTTAATGCCAGATGTTTCTATAGATGTGACTACCATTGTGGTTAGGAACTAATAATGAAAGGAAAAACAGTGCTTTCCTTGGGAAAATAGACTTTCTTTCAGCTTCAGCTTTCCTATTTCTATTTGGCATTGGGTTAAGCACTTACACAATCTTAACCTCAATTTTCTTGTTTAAAAATGAAAATGGCAATACCTATTTTGAATTGACAGATGTCATTTTCTAAAAATGGCTGTAAAAACATTTTTCATCCAAATGTTATTCCATAGCCTCACCATTCTCTCAAGAGGTGAACTGTCTATCTCCTCTTTATGAGCCTCAATAGGTTTTTGAGGTTTGTTCTTGTCTTGTCACTAAATTGTGTCCAACTCTTTGTGACCCCATGGACTGCATCATTCCAGGCTCCTTTGTCCTCCACTATCTCCCAGAGTTTGCTCAAGTTCATATCCATTGAGCTGATGATGCTATCTAACCATCTCATTCTCTGCCACCCCCTAGCCTTTTGCCTTGAATCTTTCCCAGCATCAAGGTCATTTTCAGTGAGTCAGCTCTTCACATCAGGTAGCCAATGTATTGGAGTTTCAGCTTTAGCAACAATCCTTACAATGAATATTTGTACTTGATTTCATTTAAGATTGACTGGTTTGATCTCCTTGCAGTCCAAGGGACTCTCAAGATTCTCATCTTGAGACTTCTCAAGTTTCAAGTCCCTCCTCCAGCACTACAGTTCAGAAGCATCAATTTCTTGGCTTGTGCTCACTCTTTATGGTGCAACTCTCACATCTGTACATGACTACTAGAAAAACCATAAGCTTTGACTACGGGTCTTTGTCAGCAAAGTGATGCCTGCCTTTTAATGTGCTCTCTAGGTTTGCCACCGCTTCCCAGGTTGCACAATGATAAAGAATCTGCCTGCCAATGCAGGGGAGAGGTGGGTTTGACCCCTGTGTCAGGAAGATCCCCCGGAGAAGGAAATGGCAACCTACTCCAGTATTCTTGCCTCAGAAGTCCCAAGAACAGAGGAGCCTATAGTCCTTGGGGTGGACCCAGTCCAAAGAGTCAGAAGCTACTTAGCAACTAAAGGAAGAAAACCAGAACAAAATGGGTATATCACAGCTTTCCTTCCAAGGAGCAAGCGTCTTTTCATTTCATGAGTTCAGTCACCATCTGACTTTTGAACCCAAGAAAAGAAAACCCACCACTGTTTTCACTTTTTCCCCATCTATTTTCCATGAAGTGATAAGACTGAATGCTTTGACCTTAGTTTTTGAATGCTGAGTTTTAAGCCAGTTTTTTCACTCTCCTCTTTCACTTGCATCAAGAGGTTCTTTAGTTCCTCTTAGTTCCTCATCTGCATATCTGAGGTGGTTGATATTTCTCCTGGCAATCTTGATTCCAGTCTAAGATCCATCCATCCAGGCATTTTGCATGATGTACTCTCCAATAAGATAAACAAGCAGGGTGACAGTATACAGCCTCTTCATACTCCTTTCTTGATTTTGTACCAGTAAGTTGTTCCATGTCCAGTCCTATTTCCATTGAGCCTGATTCAAATTCTAGATTTGTGAGTTCAATAAGTGATTGCTTTGTTTAAGCCACTAACTTTCTGAGAGGGTAGTTACATAATAAATCATTGAAATACTCACTATATTTTTAGAAATGATCAAATGAAATGTTATATGAAAATGCTCTGAGAATTCTGAAGTCTTTACAAGTGGAAAGGGTGAGTATATTGTTCATAAAAGTTTTCACTTTAAATACTCTGCCATTGTGTATTGACCACAATATATTTTAAGATAATGAAATATAGGCTTTATTTCTAAGTCAAATCTGTACATTAAATAATATTTATAACTTGAGAGCAATTGATGGATTCAATATGTCTCTAAACCCATATTTGATCACTCTATGAAAACCAAGTGGCAAAAGATTGCTGATTACAGATATATTTGATAAAAAATATAGTAAGATACAACTAGAAATCTATATACATTTTCCTTGATACAAGGATTTAGAAAATCTGTTTGATAAGATACTTATATTTCTGCATTTGATTCTTTTTGTTTTTGTTCTTTTTACTTGTCCTAAATCTTAATCTACAGCTATCGTCTGTTTACATTCTCACCTTGAATGATACAACTCATCTTTCAAATGGCCATGTATTTCATGAATTCCTACATTATACTCTTTAAACTAATGCTAACAGGTGCCACAGAGCCTCAAAATCTCAGTGGCTTAAAACAATATTATTTTTTTTCACTCATAAGTAATATTTATTTCAAGAAGTTATCACAAAGTGAAAGTGCAAGTTGCTCAGTCACATCCAACTCTTTGCAACCCCATGGACTTTACAGTCCATGACATTCTCTAGGCCAGAATACTGATTGGGGACCAAGGTTATTTTTGTCCCTCCCAACTGTATTCTATGACTTCCAAGTCACCACGGAAAGCAAAAGACCAATCAAGTGCCCTGTGTGGAGAGCTGCTTTAAGGCTACGTCTTGGTAACATTGCACTTACCTTCAACCTACATACCATCGATTGGAGCCTGGCCAATCGCCTTCATTGATTTGGCTAATGTAGTCGACATCTATGTCCAGAAAGAAAGTAGGTTTGATGGTTAGCATTTACTGCCACCAACCATTTCCTCGTCAAGAGTCAGACAGGACCGAACAACTGAGCTGAACTGAATCATTTCCTCCTTGAACACTTAAACTATGTCTCTTCATCTTTGAATTCCTCAGAGTTCAATAAACTATGGTTAAATTGACATCAGTTGCAGTTTCAACCATCCTGTAAAGAATCCTCTTCTTCATCATTTAACACAACTCTCCCTAGATGAACTATGTTCTGTTAGCATCAAATTGATTATGCTTCTCCTAGCCATCCCATATTTTCTTGTCTCAGATTTCCACTGACAATGTTTCTTCTGCCTTGAATGATCTTCCTGTGGATATTTTATCCGTCATTAAAAGTCTGAAGAAAAGTTATTCTCCATAAATACTGAAAGCATATCTCTTCATCTTTGAATTTCCAAGACTTCAACAAATGTTATTTAAGTGTATATTAATTTCACATTATCTATACCTTAGAAATTTTTGTAAAATTGCAGTCCATTAAAAAAAAAAGACATTTTGCTCTGTTAGAAGGGTAGTATAGTACTCTTCAAATTCTTTTCTGGGGGGAGAAATGGGATACTAAGGAAATAAATCTAGGGAAGGAATTCAAACATATCACAACATAGAAAAGATTGGTGACAACTTAAAAGCACATGGATAAGTCATAAGTTTATCAACAGATGCCCAAGAAGGATTAAGGAGTATTTTTGGTATTTACATACTGTAAATACATTTAACCTAGTCATCCTCTGCACTGGATGAGATAGCGTATACAAAATTACCTAATATTAAGATTATCTGCAGTATCAGTCACTTTATATTTCTTATTTTTCCCTCTCTCTCCTTTCTATGCGTTTTAATATTCAGGCAAAATATGGGTTAAGTTTAGAAAAGATTGGTGACAACTTAAAAGCACATGGATAAGTCATAAGTTTATCAACAGATGCCCAAGAAGGATTAAGGAGTATTTTTGGTATTTACATACTGTAAATACATTTAACCTAGTCATCCTCTGCACTGGATGAGATAGCGTATACAAAATTACCTAATATTAAGATTATCTGCAGTATCAGTCACTTTATATTTCTTATTTTTCCCTCTCTCTCCTTTCTATGCGTTTTAATATTCAGGCAAAATATGGGTTAAGTGTAACTTTCTACCACATATTCATTTTCTGTATCTTCCTATTTTAGTTTGTAAAGGCTTGAGATCAGGTTTTTTATTTTTATTTTTAATTTAAGAAGGATATTAATCTTATTTAAAATTCCCTAGTTCTCTGTGAAGTGGAAGTGTTGGTTGCTCAGCCACGTCTGACTCTTTGTGACGCCATGGACTGTAGCCCACTAAGCTCCTCTGTCCACTGGATTCTCCAGGCAAGAACACTGGAGTGGGTCCCATTCCCTTCTCCAGAGGATCTTTCTGACCAAAGAATTGAATCCACATCTCCTGCATTGCAAGCAGATTCTTTACTAGCTGAGCTACCAAGCATTTTGAAAAATACCATCTGACTTCAACACTTCTAAATACATAATCAAAAGAATAAAAACAACCTGCATTTATTGTATCTGTACTTTGTTTCTCCTCTGTCATCAAGACTAAGTGCTATATTTGATCATCTAATTGTCTCTTTTTCTTCTAACTTCACAATTTTCACTCAAACATTTCATGTTTGCATATTAGCATCTCTTTGTTTTAAAGCATACAATTATGACAAATAAACAAAAGCAACTTAGACTCTAAATCCATTACAAAATAGCTTGAAAAATAGAGATAAAGTCGATATAGCCAATATTTTCTTGGAAGCAGGGGAAGGAATTAAGCATCTCCACCAATCCAAAGAAAACTGCCCTATGATTATGAACTAAGCATATGCTGGTGTTATACATACAAACAGACGGCCAGAAGTCTGAAACAGCAGAGGAGTTTCATGGCTCATGAGGTCCTAGAACACTTCATGTGTATCATGTGGGCACAAGAAACTATTTGCCAGTTGCCATTAATGGTCTATCCTTGAGATAAAAGGTAACATTTCCATCATTTGATAATTCTTATCATTAAGCTATTTGCTAAACCAGACTTATGTTTAAAGCAACAGTCTTTTATTCTATCATTTTAAAAATATATGAAATTTTAGAGGCCCTGGGATATCTCCAAACTCTTTTATATGCCATAATGCTAATTTAAACTCTATAGGACATAAAGGTAATGCTTTTTTTTTTTTTTTTGCTATTACACAGGTGAATCTCTTCTCCTAAAATATTCACACTGTATTCCTATAATTATAGTTATAGCCATATTCTAGTCCTATTTAAATGGAAAATCTCATTACACTTAGAAAGTTCTCTTATTGCCATATCTAGTTGTATTTCAGCTTTTCTTTCTTGAACATAACCTTTCAGCTATATCTTTAATTTTCTCTAAGCATCTGAAATTCTTTATAAGAGTGAATTCCTGGTTGAAACTACAAAATATATAAAAATATTGATTCTATTTCCTCTAACACTTTCCTAGTAGTTTTATACCATAAAAATTCATTCTATTCCTTGTGAAGAACTTCTTTCACAAGTATTTTAAGTTTTATTTCACCTATACATAAGAAATTCATGATGATCTAAAGTGGAAGTAAAGGCAATATGACATCTAAGAAAAACAATTTATTATAATTAAAACAGTAAGAATATTTTTGGTATTTATCTTTGCTTTTTTTTCCCCCCCCAAAACTTAGATGTTGAAGTTATTTACGGGATACTACAGAGGCTGTCAACTGAACTTCAACCAAGTAATCCTTATGTCTTAATTGAACCAAAATACTAATGAAATAAATTTCCTAAATAATATGGACATTAAAAAAAAAACTATTTATTTTATTCTCTCAGAAATCCCTTGAGATGGACCAGATTTACTTATTGAGTACACAGTGCTATGTGTTGAGGATTGATTAATAAATGACAGAACCGCAATATCTAATGGTATCTAACTCTTGTATCTAACAGTCTACAGGTCAAGCTGTATAGCACTGGGGAGCATTTACTCTGAGCTAGGTATAGTCCTAAGTATTTGTCCTGTGTTAACAAGCTTCTCTTTACATGCTTCTGATTTAGGTACTGTAATTGTTCCTGTTTTACAGATAGGTAAACTGGGGGTACATGTAGGTATTAAGGGATAAAAATACAGTGTGAAAAAATTCCTAATGTTAATAGGAAGGAGAAAATCATTTTTAAAGGCAGATGGAATGTAGATAAATGTACAAAGTGTTTGTCCGCAAATAATATTTAATACATTGATTCATATTCAATTACTTCTGTGTCTGTGTCTTCTACTAGATTTTAAAATTATTGAAGATAGGGGTTGTATCCTAATGCATTTTCATGTCTGGATCCTAAGAGTTCCCAATAAATGTTTGCAGAGTATAAGTACATATGAAAAAAAAAAAAAAAACCAACAAGAGCACTGGTTCCTTAGTCCTAAAACACTTTAGCCGAAAAGGGTGAGCTACCATAATTAGGTATTGTGAAATTAGATTAGAATAAGGGCATTTAACATCTCTGTCTATAAGTCAAAGCTTTGCAATGGGAAATATAAAAGCAGCCATGTAACATATAAATGAATATTATCCATCAGATTTGACATTTATTAAGCAATAGAAGCTCACTGGGCACTGTCGTAAACACAAACTCTTTTCCCAGTGAACTTAGATTTATCTGTCCTGGCTCTTTTCCTGAAAAAGACTGATGCAATTTCATGCAGATGGTAAAACAATACAGAAAGATGACTTCAGTTTTCATCCTTTATAGGCACTAGCTTAAATCAACTTCTTATCCTGGGAATTCATCAAATTACCTGGACTAAACATTCCAATTACATTTTCCCCCTTATGAACAGTAAATAAATTTATTCAAGAATTATTCACCTATATTGATACTGCCAGTGATTCAAATGCATTATTGCTATCAAGACCATTGGTTCTTACATCCTTTAAGTAGCATATAAAAGTAATTCTCAATTTTTTTTAAACACCATGACCATAGTTCACTTTCACAACACTCTAATGGGCAGATATGAAACTGCCTGTTCTTGTATGAAAGTAAAGCAAATCTTGGTGAGACCTTCCATCTGGAGCATAGTATTCATAAAAGAAAGCAAAGGAATTCCAGAAAAAAAACATCTATTTCTGCTTCATTGACTATGCTAAAGCCTTTGACTGTATGGATCACAACGAACTGTGGAAAAATATTAAAGAGATGAGAATAGCAGACCACCTTACTTGCCTCGTGAGAAAACTGTATGCAGGTCAGGAAGCAACAGTTAGAACCAGACATGGAGTGATGGACTGGTTGCAAAGCAGGAAGGGAGTACATCAAGGCTGCATACTGTCACTGTGCTTATTTAACTTATATGCAGAGTACACCATGCAAAATGCTGTGCTGGATGAATCACAAGCTGGAATCAAGATGGTGGGAGAAATATCAACAGCCTCGGATATGCGGATGCTGCCACTTTGATGGCTGAAAGTAAAGAGGAACTAAACATCAAGGGAAAAAGTTGGCTTAAAACTCAAATTTCAGAAAACTAAGATCGGAGGACTGGTGCTGAAGCTGAAGCTATAACACTTTGTCCACCTGATGCAAAGGGCTTCAGGAAAAGACCCTCATGCTGGGAAAGATCGAGGGCAGGAGGATAAGGGGGCAACAGAGAATGAGATGGTTGGATGGCATCACTAACTCAATTGACATCAGTGTGGGCGAATTCTGGGAGATAGTGAAGGACAGAGCAGCCTGGTGTGCTGCAGTCCACGGGGTCTCGAAGCGTAGGACACAACTTAGAAACTGAACAAGAAAAAGAGCTCATGGGAAACAACTTTATGAATTATTTGTGGAGGCAGGACGGAAGCCATGAGTGTTCTCGCGTTATTTTGTCATGTTTCCAGTTACAATCCTTTTGATTTCAAGAGAGAAATTTTAATTACCTGGAAACCTTTTTTTTTTTTTGTGTGGGCGAATTCTGGGAGATAGTGAAGGACAGGGCAGCCTGGTGTGCTGCAGTCCACGGGGTCTCGAAGCGTAGGACACAACTTAGAAACTGAACAAGAAAAAGAGCTCATGGGAAACAACTTTATGAATTATTTGTGGAGGCAGGACGGAAGCCATGAGTGTTCTCGCGTTATTTTGTCATGTTTCCAGTTACAATCCTTTTGATTTCAAGAGAGAAATTTTAATTACCTGGAAACCTTTTTTTTTTTTCTATATCCATTAGGCATGATATAACTTTCTCTCAGAAGCTCTGAAAGAAAAGTCTTTATTTTTATTACAATCAAAAAGAAAGACAGGACTAGACTGGCGGCACAGTGGATAGAAACACCTCTGCTAAAGCAAGGGACATGGATTTGATCCCTGGTCTGGGAAGATTCCACATGCTGTGGACCAGCTAAGCCCGTGCACTGCCACTACTCAGCCCACTCTCCAGAGCCCATGAGCTGCAAGTACTGAGACCACAGGCTGTAATTACTGAAGCCTCACACCTGGAGCCTGCGCTCTACAACGAGAGAAGTTGCTGCAGTGAGATGTTCGTGTGCCAGAACAAACAGTTGCTCCCACTCGCCATAACTAGAGAAAGCCCAAGGGGAGCAGTGGAGACCCAGTGCAACCAAAAATGAAAATAAATAAATAAGCAAATGCACTCCAGAAAACAAAGATAGAGACTAAGTGTAGAGAAAGATTTTGATCATTAATATACTGTTGCGATAGTGAAAGAGTCCAGTGTGAACTGAATTTGACTTCAATTTGTACAGAAGTGACTGGATTCTTTAAAGGCAGAGTGAAGTGGAGAATCAGAAAGATGAAAATTTGCAAAAAGAAGGGGAGAAGTTTGCTCCATGTGAAAATCACCTAGGTTTGCTACCTAGGGCTTGTCAGTGAGCTCCACCCACTGCCCTGGAGCTGGGATACAGGAGTCCTGTCTTCAGGGGTCTGCTGAAACAAACACTACATTCTTCTGGCAGTCTTGAGTTTTCTCAGGCAGCCCACTTTAGAGGAGTTAGGATCATCTTAGGGATGTGGCCTCGAGCTGTTAGAAACTACAACAGAGTTTGCTTAGGTCTTTGTAGGCCAATGTCTAGTTGGGAAGAAAGCTCAGAGGAGCCTGGCTAGAGTATGGTCAATGAAATAATCTTATTCATTTACTATTTAGAAGTCTTCAATTTTTTCCCCTTAAGCCATATGGCAGAAAATAGTTACCCACATCTCCAAAGTTAACATAACTTGCACTTTGTTGACAAAGAAATGGATTTTTCTTCCATACATAAAATCATAGATGGTCCTTCTAAGGCCATGCCCCTCTTCTGAAAAAATCAGCCAAGGAGGTGGAGTCCCAGTGTATCAGTGCAGTGGCTTTTAAAGCAGACTGATAATGTGCCAAATATTAATTATACCCAAAATAGAAGAGAAGCTGGGCAGAAAAAACAATATGTGGTCCAACCCAGGATTCAGAGAGGGGGAGTAGTCAGCATCCTCATGAGTGATGGTCAGCTGTGGGGGCTACTCCCTGAACTGTGCCTACTGGGCTGATGAAGACAGATCAGAACATCTGATTCTCTTTAGCCTGAGGGCAGTGGAGAAGATGGGGATAAACACAGTAAGAAATGAGGGGACTCTCTTTTACACAGACTTTAATTCTCCCACATATAGGATTAAACTAACCCATTACAGTCTCATACGTAAATGGTCAAAAGATATGTTTTATTCCATTGATTCTGCTTCATTGGATTCATTTCCTTGTCATTTGTTAGCTTCATCTATTCTTTCACAGTATGGATGCCTTGGGTACCCTGTGAATGTCTTACTTCAAAAATCTCCTTAAAATATTTATAAGACAGATCAGAACATCTGATTCTCTTTAGCCTGAGGGCAGTGGAGAAGATGGGGATAAACACAGTAAGAAATGAGGGGACTCTCTTTTACACAGACTTTAATTCTCCCACATATAGGATTAAACTAACCCATTACAGTCTCATACGTAAATGGTCAAAAGATATGTTTTATTCCATTGATTCTGCTTCATTGGATTCATTTCCTTGTCATTTGTTAGCTTCATCTATTCTTTCACAGTATGGATGCCTTGGGTACCCTGTGAATGTCTTACTTCAAAAATCTCCTTAAAATATTTATTGTCCTTGTTTTAGGTTGAGTTGAATATATTGTATATTTTTAAAGACACATGATTTTATATAATCTGATCCTGACTTCCATTTTATTTTTTTAATTAATTTTTATTTTTTAGTTTGTTTTGCTTTACAATACTGTATTCGTTTTGCTATACATTGACATGAATCAGCCACGAGTGTACATGAACTCCCAAGCAGAAATGAGAACAAAGGATAAAATGACCCTTAGGAGGTCAATGTGAAGGAAACTTTTATAGCACAAGAAAAATCACTGAAGTATTTCACCATTTGGACGTAATCAATAGATGTGAATTAGCACATCCCTGCTTATTCCAAATATAATTTTCAATCAGACAAATAAACTGCACTACTCACATTAATCATGCCTATTTTAAAGTCTGTGTCTGAGAAATCCGGTATCTGGATTAGCTGCATGTCTATTGTTATTGACTATTTCTTCTCTTGGTTTTGTTGATTAGATTTTATTTCTTACAACTATGCATGAATTTGATAGATGTAATGCAAGAAAAATTGTAGTGGTTCTCAATGAATGACACTGTTTTCCTCAGAGTTTCTTCTAATTTAAGGTAGGGACAGATCATTTTCAGTCTCAGTGTATACGTTTCTGGTTGACTCTCACTAAAATGGCATAATATTTCAGGAGTCTCTGCTGAAATCTTGGTTTTGAACTAGGGTGCCTAAGTCTTAACAAGATCCAAATTTTACTTTTTTAATGCCCAGTACCAACAGACTGCTAAATATTTCTGCTTAGCACTTTAGCCATTAGTCACTTCTTTCTGCTTGATTTCTCAGCTGCTTACCCCTGGGAATCTTAGGATTTAGCAAACATTTCAAGAGCAAAATCTCATGGAATTCTGTGTCCACATTACTGCTCTCTTTTGTGCTGGGTCTTAGCATCTGAATTCCAGTTTAGGACTCTCTAGACCCATAGCACTAACAAATGTTTCTAGTTGCTACTTTCTGCTGAGCCTGAATGTAAATCTCTGTGACTCATCAAATGTCTTCAGGAAAAAGCCAGAGAAAAGCTCAAGTTTACCCCACTGTCTCACTCACCATTCTTTCAAAGATCTTAGCTTCTCAAACTCAGCTGGTGTTTGTGGTTCTTGGTTGTCTTCAAAAATCTGGGTTTTGTTTATTTCACTGTGGAAAATTCTGAAAGAGATGGGAATACCAGACCACTTGACCTGCCTCTTGAGAAACCTGTATGCAGGTCAGGAAGCAACAGTTAGAACTGGACAGGGAACAACAGACTGGTTCCAAATAGGAAAAGGAGTACGTCAAGGCTGTATATTGTCACCCTGCTTATTTAACTTATATGCAGAGTTCATCATGAGAAATGCTGGGCTGGAAGAAGCACAAGCTGGATTCAAGATTGCCAGGAGAAATATCTATCACCTCAGATATGCAGATGACACCACCCTTATGGCAGAAAGTGAAGAGGAGCTAAAAAGCCTCTTGATGAAAGTGAAAGAGGAGAGTGAAAAAGTTGGCTTAAAGCTCAACATTCAGAAAACGAAGATCATGGCATCTGGTTCCATCACTTCATAGGAAATAGATGGGGAAACAGTGGAAACAGTGTCAGACTTTATTTTTGAGGGTTCCAAAATCACTGCAGATGGTGATTACAGCCATGAAATTAAAAGATGCTTACTCCTTGGAAGGAAAGCTATGACCAACCTAGAAAACGTGTTAAAAAGCAGAGAGATTACTTTGCCAACAAAGGTCCGTCTAGTCAAGGCTATGGCTTTTCCTGTGGTCCTGTATGGATGTGAGAGTTGGACTGTGAAGAAAGCTGAGTGCCGAAGAATTGATGCTTTTGAACTGTGATGTTGGAGAAGACTCTTGAGAGTCCCTTGGAGTGCAAGGAGATCCAACCAGTCCATCCTAAAGGAGACTAGTCCTGTTCATTGGAAGGACTGATGCTGAAGCTGAAGCTCCAGTACTTTGGCCACCTCATGCGAAGAGCTGACTCATTGGAAAAGACTCTGATGCTGGGAGGGATTGTGGGCAGGAGGAGAAGGGGATGGCGGAGGGTGAGATGGCTGAATAACATCACTGACTCAATGCACATGAGTTTGGATGAACTCTGGGAGTTGGTGATGGACAAGAAGGCCTGGCACACTGTGATTCATGGGGTCAGAAAGAGTCGGAGACGACTGAGCTACTGAACTGAACTGAACTGAACTGTGTATGATTGGTTGTTCCCAGAGGAGACAAAAGCATATATATTCAGTATTACATACCCTCGACTATCTAGAGATTTCCACCCTGGTAAAAACATATCTGCAGAAAACAGGACTTCTAGTGGACAGAGGAGCCTGGCAGGCTGCAGTCCATTGAGTCTCAAAGAGTCAGACACAACTGAATAACTAAGTGCCGCTCATTGAACAGGAAACATGTACATTTTTAAATAACATTAGCCATTAAAATACATATATATCATCTATATTGCCAGTGGAGATAAAAGAGATTGTGTGACTTTATTTATTACCGATGAGAGATTATCGTTGAGTTATCAGCATTGGCAAGGAAGTATTAGCAACTAAAATAAAAATGTTTTGGGTGATAAAATTACATTCAAAAATAAAATTCTGTGTAACAAGACTGATACAAAAATCAACAGAAGTTAATATGGAGTGTTATTTACAGATGACATTGTTTTGAAACAATCTCAAACTTTTATAACAGAAAAGTTGTAATAAAAATTCTTCTCCCAGTAATATTAATAATAGTCCTCAGTGCAAGTAGACAAATACAGCTGCATGCAGGCTAAATCACTTCAGTCACGTCTGACTCTTTGTGACCCTGTGGACTGTATCCCACCAAGCTCCTCTGTCTATGGAATTCTCTAGGCAAGAATATTAGATTGTGTTGCTGTGCCCTTCTCCAGGGAATCTTGCCAACCCAAGGATCAAACTTGGGTCTCTTGCTTTGCAGGCAGATTCTTTACCATCTGAGCCAAGCCTCAAACAAATATAGAAATAAATATAATGTAATATGTGTAACACATATGGTTTTAAAGGAAAAGTCATGTGAAAGCAAAGGAAATTTCATCTCCATGACCTTCTACTAATGCTAATTTATTAATTTAATTTCCTGATCAAATACACTGAAAGTAGAATACTAACTTAATGTGCAGAATAGAGACACAAGTTAGCCTAAAATGTGTTACTGTGAAAAAGATTTTTTAATATTTAGCTAATCTTGTGGGTATAGAGCAATATGATATCCTAAGAAGAGGACTATTTAAAATGAATGGACAAATCCATTTCAATATAGCTTTAGCATGCCAAAGTCAACCGATTCATCTAAGGAATTGTTTTGCTACAACTTGAAGAAATTTAGTTACCTAATATTCTCTTTTATTGCCATTTCTAAAGATACATTCTTTACAGGAAGAGCTTTTTTTGAGAGGACAGCTTTACAACAGGAACTCACACTCTCTCCCAGATGGCTGAGAAGTAACAATTTTGCAGATACATGGGTATGCTGAGGTGAGGAGAAGTGTAAATTGAAAACAAACAACTTGTAGGAAATACTCCCTATTTTGCTTTGAATATTGAGCATTGAGAGCATGCTTTATTTGTCTATGGGAGGAAAAATGGTGAACTGTTACAATGTTGATTTGTAAAGGAGTTATTTTGATGGCAGAAACTTTAGGAGGTCTCATATTTTAATTTGGCAGTTCACATATGATGTGGAGAAAAAGCTGTTAGTGGGGAGTGAGCCTGGATGTTAGAATTTCATAGACACTATTAAAATTATACTGAGTTCTTCAGAGAGTACACACAAAAATGACTGTTCTGTACTAGTATCTGTCTGATACAATCACTAGCTTCACTAGCACCCTTTCATTTCTTTTAGCAGCAATAGTTATTAATGGTAATAAAATCATGAAACATATGCAGAACGTATTTTACACTACATATTCTATTTTTTCAACATATTCGACGGATATTGCCTTTTCTCTACCCCTTTTTTCTTTGTCACCATGTTATCCCTGCTTCATCCCTCCAATAAGTATGGTTCTACTAGAAGGAATTCTAGTTTTTGGTTAATAAAGACAAGCTAGAACTGGGGACCAAGTTTTGAATATAGATTTCAGTATACTGTCAACTGGGCTTCCCTGGTGGCTCAGTGGTAAAGAATCCACCTGAAATGCAGCAGACACAGGAGATGCTGGTTCGATCCCTGGGTCAGGAAGATCCCCTGGAGGAAGGCATGGCAAGCCACTCCAGCATTCTTGCCTAGAGAATCCCATGGACAGAGGAGCCTGGCGAGCTATAGTCCATAGGGTAGCAAATAGTCTGACACACCTAAAGCAATGGTGGGCACACGGCACACATACTCTTGATTGCTTTTAGGCACTACCAATAATCTTAATTGCTTTTAACCCTCTTGTACTACTGTTTTCCTTTCATTATAATGATGTCGATTGCATGCAAGTGAGGACAGAGATAGGAATATAATTTACAGCCTGTTCCAGGTGAGTATTGATAAAGCATCTTCATAATATGGTCTTTTCAATGAATTATTTCAAATCTTCCTGGAAATTTAAATGTTTGTAATCAGTTTATATTTCTGACATGGCTATAAAACAGTTATTAACATTACTGCTAAGATGATATTATTGACATTTCAATTATTAACAGTAAACACTTAATGTAATTTTTGCTTAGGCATAAAACAATAAAGTATTTAAAACATTGGTGTTTAGCCCAGTGATTTTTTTGCCTTATTATAAATACCACTCACAACAAAAAAACAAAGCATTAATTAGATCCCAAAGAGATATTTTACCACCTGTTTCTGTCACTATCTTTCTAACCCGAGATAACCATTTGTCTGATAAACTGTTTTTACTGTGTAGTTCTATGAATTTCGACAAACACATAGGGTCATATAATTAGCATCACAGTCAAATCAGTCTGTAAGTCCTTAAATTCTTTCTTGTAAAGATCTGCACTCAAGACTGTTTGAGGTAGAGGATTTCTGTGCTTTCCTCTTTCGTCAGTGACAAAAGGCATCTCACAGTGGAGGGAAGGCCTGTGGGTTGTGTGTATGTGTGTGTATACTTTTTAAATACTAGTGAAATTATTTCTATGGTATAGATTACTTGTGAAATTACAAAGTTGAAACGAAGAAACTTCTTTTTTAAATTTTGAAACAGTCTCAGTTATAGAAAAATTGCAAGAACATGACAAATAATTTGTTTCTCTAAACCATTTGAACTCAAGTTATTATGTGATGTTCATAACTTCCAAATATTTTAATACATATCTTTTACAAACAAGGAAATTCTCTAACACAAACATAAAGCAACCTTAGAATTAGTAGAATTGGTACATTGTTGTTATTGTTTGATTGCAAAGTAGTGTCCAATTCTTCGAGACACCATGGACTGCAGCATGCCAGACCCCTGTACGCTTCACTATCTCCTGGAGTTTTCTCAAACTCATGTTGATTTGTGGGTGATGCTATCCAACTGTCTCATCTTTTGATGCCCCTTTCTCCTCCTGCCTTCAATCATTCACAACATCAGGGTATTTTTCAATGAGTTGGCTCTTCACATCAGGCGGACAAAGTATTGGAGCTTCAGCTTCAGCACCAGTCCTTCCAATGAATATTCAGTGTTGATTTCCTTTTGAATTGACTGGCTTAATCTCCTTACAACAAAGAAATCCTCCTTCACCTCCAAGGGACTCTTAAGAGTCTTCTCCAGCATCATGATTCAAAAGCATTACATCTCTGGTACCTTCTTTATGGTACAAATTTCACATCTATACATGACTACTGAAAAAAAACAAAAACCAAAAAACATAGCTTTGATTACACGGACTTTCAATGGCCAAGTGATGGCTCTGTTTTTTTTTTAATATGCTGTCTTAGTTTGTCATAGTTTTCTTTCCAAGGAAAAAATGTCTTTTAATTTCAAGGCTGCAGTCATTGTCTGCAGTGATTTTGGAGCCCAGGAAAATAAAATCTGTCACTGCTTCCACTTTTTCCACATCTATTTACCATGAAGTGATGGACTGGATGCCATGATCTTAGTGTTTTGAATGCTGGTTTTAAGCCAGCTTTTTCACTCTCCTCTGTCACCTTCATCAAGAAACTCTTCAGTTCCTCTTCACTTCTACCATTAGAGTGGCATCATCTGCATATCTGAGCTTGTTGATATTTCTCCTAGGAATCTTGATTCCAGCTTGAGTCATCCACCACAGTATTTTGCATAATGCACTCTGCATAGAAGTTAAACAAGCTAGATGACTATATACAGTCTTGTTGTACTCCTTTCTCAATTTGGAACCGGTCCATTGTTCCATGTCTGGTTGCAATCATTTCTTCTTGACCTGCATACAGACTTCCCAGAAGGCAGGTAAGGTGGTCTGGAATGCCCGTCTCTTTTAAGAATTTTACGCAATTTGTTGTGATCCACACCAGGTGGCGCTAGTGGTAAAGAACTCTCTTGCCAATGCAGGAGACCTAACAGACACAGGTGGGATCCCTGGGTCAAAAAGATCCCCTGGAGGAGGAAATGGTAACCCGCTCCAGCATTCTTGCCTGGAAAATCTCATAGACAGGGGAGCCTGGAGGGCTACAGGCCATAGGGTCTCAAAAAGTTGGACAGATTAAAGTGACACACGCACACAGTGGGAGGTTTTTAGCGTAGGCAATGAAGCAGAAGTAGATGTTTTTCTTGAATCACCTTGCTTTCTCTATGACCCAACAGATATTGGTGATTTGATTTCTATTTCCTCTGCCTTTTTTAAATCCAGAATTTACATCTGAAAATTCTCAGTTGAAGTAATGTTGAAGCCTAGCTTGAAGGATGTTGAGCCTTATGTGGCTAGCATGTGAAATGAGCACAGATGTGGAGTAGCTTGAACATTCCTTGGCCTTGCCCTTCTTTGGGATTGGAAGCTGTGCAGTAATTTGAACGTTCCTTGGCCTTGCCCTTCTTTGGAATTGGAAGCTGTGTAGTAGTTTGAGTGCTCTTTGGCCTTACCCTTCTTTGGGATTGGAAGCTGTGTAGTAGTTTGAACGCTCTTTGGCCTTGCCCTTCTTTGGGATTGGAATGAAAGTATACTTTTCCAGTCCAGTGCCCACTGCTGAGTTTATCAAAGTTGCTGACATATTGAGTGCAGTACTTTACAGCATCATCTTCTGAGATTTTAAGCAGCTCAGCTGGAATTCCATCACCTCCACCAGCTTTTTTCATAGTAATGCTTCCTAAGGCCCACTTGACTTCGCATTCCCAGGTCTCTGGCTCTAAGCAAGTGACCTCACCATCAAGGTTGTTCAGGTCATTAAGAACTTTCTTTGTACAGGTCTTCTGTGTATTCTTGCCACCTCCTGCTCTCTTCTGCTTCTGTTAGGTCCTAACTGTTTCTGCCCTTTATCGTGACCCATCCTTGTATGAAATGTTCCTTTCATATCTTCAGTTTTCTTGAAAAGATTTCTAGTCTTTCTTATTCTATTATTTTCTTCTATTTTGGTATATTACTACCATCTGATTCTCAGACCCTCTAAAAAATTTTCCTAATGTCCTATTTATACACAGAAGCCCTCAAATTCAGGTTGTATTTTACATTTATTTCTTATTTCTCTTTAGTCTTCTCCAGTCTAGAATATTACCTCTGGCTTCCCTTGATTTTTATGACCTTGATACTTTTGAAAATAGCCCATTGGTATGTTGTAGAAGGTCCTTCAGCTTGATTTATTTGAGGTTTTCTCATGATTAGATTTTGGTGATGTGCCCTTGGCAGGAATGCTACAGAGATCATGCTATTTCTTCTCATTGCATCCTATCCGTTAGTGATCATTTTTAATTTATCTAAATATTGATGATGTTAGCTCTAATTATTTTATAAATGTTCTTCCAAGCCTTTCTGCTAAAGTTACCTTCCGCCTCCCCCCCCCCCAACATTTGTACTTTCCATTCTATAAGAAACTTCTTTAAAATTATTTAAATATCCCCTCTCCCATCATAACTATTTATTATTTTAGCTTGGATTCAAGGTATCTTATTTTCATTGGTATGTTGTAGAAGGTCCTTCAGCTTGATTTATTTGAGGTTTTCTCATGATTAGATTTTGGTGATGTGCCCTTGGCAGGAATGCTACAGAGATCATGCTATTTCTTCTCATTGCATCCTATCCGTTAGTGATCATTTTTAATTTATCTAAATATTGATGATGTTAGCTCTAATTATTTTATAAATGTTCTTCCAAGCCTTTCTGCTAAAGTTACCTTCCGCCTCCCCCCCACAACATTTGTACTTTCCATTCTATAAGAAACTTCTTTAAAATTATTTAAATATCCCCTCTCCCATCATAACTATTTATTATTTTAGCTTGGATTCAAGGTATCTTATTTTATTCAGTAGCTTACAATCTGTATACCATTACATTTATTGGCTCCACCATTTTCCAGCCCTTCTCTGCTTTCTGACCCAACAGGTTCTAAGGTTTTTTCTTATTTCCTTTTGCTACCCTATGATTACTAAGATCATGCATCCGGTCCCATCGCTTCATGGCAAATAGATGGGGAAACAGTGGAAACTGTGGCTGACTTTATTTTGAGAGGCTCCAAAATCACTGCAGCCATGAAATTAAAAGCCGTTTGCTCCTTGGAAGGAAAGTTATGGCCAACCTAGACAGCATATTAAAAAACAGAGACAGACTTTGCCAAAAAGGTCCATCTAGTCAAGGCCATGGTTTTTCCAGCAGTCATGTATGGATGTGAGAGTTGCACTATAAAGAAAGCTGAGTGCTGAAGAATTGATGCTTTTTTAAAATATAAATTTGTTTATTTTAATTGGAGGTTAATTACTTTACAATATTGTATTGGTTTTGCCATACATCAACATGAATCCACCACAGGTATACACGTGTTCCTCATCCTGAACCCCTCTCCCTCCTCCCTACCCGTACCATCCCTCTGGGTCATCTCAGTGCTTTTGAACTGTGGTGTTGGAGAAGACTCTTGAGAGTGCCCTTGGACTGCAAAGAGATCCAACCAGTCCATCCTAAAGGAGATCAGTCCTGGGTGTTCATTGGTAGGACTGATGCTGAAGCTGAAACTCCAATACTTTGGCCACCTGATGTGGAGAGCTGACTCATTGGAAAAGACCCTGATGCTGGGAAAGATTGAAGGTGGGAGGAGAAGGGGTCAACAGAGGATAAGATGGTTGGATGGCATCACTGACTCAATGGATATGGTTTGTGTGGACTCCGGGAGATGCTGATGGACGGGGAGGCCTGGCGTGCTTTGGTCTATGGGTGGCAAAGAGTCAAACATGACTGAGCGACTGAACTGTACTGAACTGAACCCTATGATTAGTCATTTCTCTAAGAATCAGAGGTCTTTTTAGCGGAGATTGGTGCATAGAAGCCAAAATTTGGAGTTTGGTATCATCATTACTATTGAGGTATCACTAGTTTCCAGCCCTCTCAAAGGGCAGAGCTAGATTGTCAATTTTTTAAATATGTTTCTATTTCCTTCTAAGTCTTTTGCACTGTTTATGCCTATATATAATCTACCTATATTTTTCCCCCACATCTGTATATATCTAAAGCTATGTATTTGTGCCAATACAGGCAATTCCAACCAAATGATTTGATTATTTCTTTTTTTCTTATTTGTAGCTTATTTAGCTGGCCCCATTATTACTAATTTGTTTACTGCCTTCTTCCTCCATGAGATGCCTTCCTCAGCTAAACTTGGATTTTTACACTTAGCCTTTTTCTGTGATTGCTAACTCTTCAGTAAAGATGCTCTCATCAACCTACTTGGGTTGTCACCTCTCTCTGGGCCAAAGTAGCTGCCCATCCCCTTTTTGGACATTTGATTTGTTCTGTCTTGACTCAAAACCTTCAGTTCAGTTCAGTTGATTCACTCAGTCATGTCCGAATCTTTGCTACCACATGGACTGCTACACGCCAGGCTTCCCTGTCCACCACTAACTCCTGGAACTGTCAAAATCTTAGGATTAAATATTAATAGTTCTTAAAGAGTTCAATTTGGGGAAAGGAACAGGAGAAGAGGGAGAGGTAGGGGGAATGAACTCTTTCAATTTTCATACATTGCAAAATTGCTCTTCCATTTTCCCATGAAGTATCATATAAATCTTATTAACCCTTGCTAAACAGTAGGAATAAATAACAATTCTTTTTGAAATATTTTTATTTCTTTAATTATTACTGAGGTTGAGAATTTTTTAATAGTGTGCATGTTTTTCTATAAAGAGTATTTTGCATTTTTCTACTTTACTCTTTGTTCTTTGTCATTGAATTATATTTTATTATTCACTCTACAAATATTTACTTCACACGTGCTATTGATCTTTAATATGTCTCTCTAACTGGGTGTTTTACTTTTTATGAAATCTTTATGTGGAATTCTAGTAATGAGCTCCTCCAAGGCAAGAAGCAAACTTCATATTTATCTTGGACTCGTTTCGCCCACAGTACAATGACAGATATTCATTCATTAGTGACTTCCTTTCATTACTTATTTGAAAGTAATTAACCTGAGATTTATGGATAAGTTTAAGAACACTTATGGACTTGAAGACATATGGGTATGTAGGTGTGTCTCTATGTGTATATTTTTCTTAAGAAAAAGGCTAAAATTTCCATGATGACATTGAAATAATTCATTTGGCTCCAATATTATTTTATAAAACTGGAGAAGATGTGCTAAACCCTGCCTGAAGAATTATTACAGTAAGTGCTCATTGCTCAGTCATGTCTGACTTTTTGTGACCCCATGTCCTGTAGCTCACCAGGCTCCCCTGTCCACGGGATTCTCCGGGCAAGAACACTGGAATAGGTTGCCATTCCCTTCTCCAGATTTATAGCAAAGACTATGACTAATATCATAAAATTATTCCACATAAACTTCTGATGATCAAGACAATAACCTTTGGCCTCAAATCATCATAGCATAGAAACTAACAAGAAATTTTCAACACTGGCTGGTAAGAAATGCATCCCCATGGATCATTCAAAAGAAAAGTACATTTTATTCATAGATATGACGGTTTTAGTTCTACAAACTTTAAAGTAAATTAACAGCCTACAAAATGTATTATTCTACAGTGTCTGATAAAAATAATCCTTAGGTTGAATATATGTTTACCAAAACAAACTTCTATGAGTTTAAATCACAAATATGAATAAAAAAAATCCATTTCATACTTTAATTGTTTGTTTTCAATATCATGAACAGCATTTGATAACAAGTGTAACACTGTTTAACAGCTTCTGATTTACTCTGATAAAGGACATAATTTTTTAAGTAGGAAACCATGAAATGTGTATCTCTAAAAGATAGTGAGGTAATAGTCTTAGGAGATTCTAAAAGCTTGCCAATTGGTAATTGACTTTGTGAACTCTGAATTACCCAGAGTACATCTTTCTACAATGCAATTAGTAGCTATTAAGTATTATTTCAATACATAAATGTCAAGTACAAGAAAATCCGTATCAGTATCCGGCCATTTTTCTTCTTTGGTGAGGATCACACAGATCCAAAACAAAATATCATAAATGACTTATCATGTGCCAATATTACCTCAATGAATGCTAGAATCTTCTAAAGTTATTCTCAGTTATTTATCATAATCCACAGTTTTACATTAATCCCCTTTTTATATATTCATTTAGTGGATATTTATAGAATGTCTACAATGCTGAAAATTAAGTATGTGAGATTGGAGAGAATGTGCTGTGCTCGCTCAGTTTGACCCCATGGACTGTAGCCCATCAGGCTCCTCTGTCCATGGGATTCTCCAGGCAAGAGTACTGGAGTGGGTTTGCCATGCCCTCCTCCAGGGGATCTTCCCAACCCAGGGGTCCAACCCAGGTCTCCCTCATTGCAGGCTGATTCTTTAAGGGCTGAGCTAGCAGAGAAGCTGGCTCCCTGGTGGCTCAGACAGTAAAGAGTCTGCCTGCAATGTGAGGGATTCAGGTTTGATCCCTGGGTTGGGAACCCCTGGAGAAGGAAAGGGCAACCCACTCCAGTGTTCTTGCCTGGAAAATCCCATGGATTTAGGAGCCTGGCGGGCTACAGTGCATGGGGTCACAAAGAATCGGACATGACTGAGCAACTAACACTTTCCATAGAGAAGCCCCATTAATTAAGAAGTCACACATTACATTGACTGTGAGGGGAATATGGACTTTAAAACAATGAGCAAAGGGAGGGCTCAGAAGGCTGGTTAAGATCAAGTATTTGGGTAGGGGTACAATTCAGAATCCAAACTATATATCCAGGTCAATACTTCTTTTGGTTTGTTGATATAGCAGGAAATTCCTCCTTTTAATATCTTTCTGATATTCTTGGACCATTTCACATACAAATATCATTAATCTTTCCTTGTGAGAAACTAAGAGTCAAGAAAATAACATGGGGTTGGGTGGAGGATGTGGTACACAGAAAGAGTATCAGCATAACTGTGTTATTTAATTTGGCTTTATCAACCCCATCCCATAATTGATTTCTATGACAGCTCAAATTCAGATTCTAACCCTGACATCTACTAGCTATGTGATAGAGAGAGAATCATTCTCTCTCTTAAACCTGAATGCTGTCATATAAAAGTAGGTATGATAATATCTTCTCTGAGTTATCAAGGGGATTAATATATAATGTACACAAAATGCCTTGTATAGTGGCTGGCTTATAAACAGCTTCTATTGGACATTTTGACCCTCTGACTGTTGTTACAAATCTTCAAGACAAAAATGTTTGACCAAAAAGTTGGTTTCCTGTGCTTCTATATTACTTTGTAAATTCTCAAAATAAATTTCTATTACCAAACGCAGCAAGAGCCTTCTATGTAGCTCCCTGAAATCTGAAACAGGTTAAATAATCCGTGTTCTTACAATGTTCTCTGTACTGTACTGCACTGATCAATGTGCATTATCATAATATGTACTTGAACTTGCAGCCAGACTAGAAAATCAATATATACTTAATAAAATGTCTGTTTATTTTGGTCAAATATGGCAATTGGTACAAGAATGCTCTTCTTGCTTCCATCACTAGTTATTCTATCTGGCAATAGTAAAAGGCCACTTGTTTTCCCTAACCCAGCCTGACTGCACAGACATGGTTCAAGCCTTTTCAAGAGCTGCAAATTTATGCAACAAGAACAAAATTATTTCAGGAAGAAGTAACTCAAGAAGAAGACTGTAACTACGGTATCGTTTAAAATTTTTTTAAAGGTCAGAACACTGACTTGAACTGGGAATCCAGATAGCATCATGATTGAAAACAGATGCAGTAAGCAGAAAGCAGCCTTTGGGTTTCTGGTTCCTGGACATTAATGCAATAGCCCGGTTGTGAAGTCATGCTAATTACTCAACATGAAGTTTTACTACCTCTCTCAGACATTCAGCTAATGATAGATTATAAATTACTTTGCTACCTGAAATGTAAGGCCAGACCTATATTATGTTAATGAATCAGATGCTGCCTGTGGGCGATCAGCACAAATCATCAGGGGCTATTAAACCTGTGCAGGTAATGAGCAGCTGTTTGTTTCGGTGGACAAATCTGGATTTATAATCTGGTTTACTAGCATTTTCTGTCTAGGAGAAGGTGGTTTACTTCTTTTAAATTCAGATGCTTTTTCTATTAAAAAATAAAGGGCGGGATAATATGACTTCTCACAGACTATCTCTCACAGCAAACAAATTATGATCATGTACAAGAAAATACCTAGTATATGGCAAACTTAGGTTTTTTTGATTATGTGACCATTCTTAAAAAAAATCATTTAGTTTTAAACATTTGCTCAGCATTTAATCAGAAAAATAACTTAAATAAACTTATTGGGATATTTAATAGGAAGAAGTAAAGCTGAGGAAGGAAAAGTTATTTCTTCACTTAAATCTTCTATAATGGTTTATTCAGGGAAGTAATGTTGCTTTATATTATAGAATTATTTCACTTGCATTTAAATAATGCCTTAAGATCTTGAAATGAACTGCTGATTATGAATTCACAGATAAGGTAGATTCAATCACAATGAAATGTTAGAAGAGTAATATTCTAAAATTCAAGATGCTTTCTAATTTCATATTCAGTGAACAGTTGTTGAAGGTATTCTACATCCAAAGTTATGCCAACCTTTAAATATCTCTTTAAGGCACTATTACAAACCATAGAAGAACTAGTATCATGCCAGTTTATAGATAAGGAGAATGAGGCTCAGAGAAGTCTTATATAGCCTAAAGTAACATAATTAATGCATTACCCATTTTTTTGTATTCCAAAGCTAGTTCTTTTGTCCTTTATACTATATTTTGCCAGTGAGTCTTATATTTTAAGTCACTTTGCCTGTTTAAATATCAAAGGAAAAAAATGAATGGATAAACATATACACTCACTAATTTCTTGTTTTAAATTATGGACTCTGAGGCCACACTGACTGAGTTCAATTTTTTGTGTAATCTTGAACCAATTGTGTTTTACTTACATGCACGTCAGTTTCCTCATCTGAGGAAGATGATAACCATTGTGCCTCATGTTAACAGAGTTTACATATAGAAAGCCCTAGAACAGCAGTAGGCACTGAATGCTTAAAAAGTTGGTAAATTCTAGTTATTATTATTGGCCCATTTTTTCTGCTACTATCCATATCACTTTCTTTCTGGATATTCACATTTCAAAATTAAGAGAAAGCAAGTTTTTGATGAAAAAAATTTACAATTGACATGCTATGTTTATTTTTGATTCATATATTATCTCAAATTGAGTAGTTATTATGTTTATCCTTTTCTCATGATTCATTGAGTTAGTTTAATGTCATTTCCTGCAGCAAAGTATTCAGGAACACATCTCTCTCTCTGACCTTCTCCTACAGAGAGAGAACAAGACAGGCAATCGTGTTCCCTAAGAAGAATGGAACATCCAATTTGAAAGAGGATAAATTGACAACTCAACTATTATAACAATATCAACATCATCATATTTGTTAATTATTTAGACGAAATATCCTTTCAACATATGTTAAAGTAATAGCAGTATTTTTTACAGACTGTTAAATGACAAAATGATCTCTGTTCGTTTCCAAGGCAAACTATTCAATATGACAGTAATCCAAGTCTATGCCACAACCACTAACACTAAAGAAACTGAAGTTAAATGGTTCTATGAAGACCTACAAGGCCTTTCAGAACTAACACCCCAAAAAAGATGTCCTTTTCATTCTAGGGGACTGGAATGCCAAGGTAGGAAGTCAAGAAACACCTGGAGTAACAGGCAAATTTGGCCTTGGGATGTGGAATGAAGCAGGCCAAAGACTAATAGAGTTTTGCCAAGAAAATGCACTGGTCATAGCAAACACCCTCTTCCAACAACACAAGAGAAGACTCTACACATGGACATCACCAGATGGTCAACACTGAAATCAGATAAATTATATTCTCTGCAGCAAAAGATGGAGAAGCTCTATACAGTCAACAAAAACAAGAGTGGGAGCTGACTGTGACTCAGATCATGAACTCCTTATTACCAAATTCAGACTTAAATTGAAAAAAGCAGGGAAAACTGCTAGACCATTCAGGTATGACTTCAATCAAATCCCTTATGACAGTGGAAGTGAGAAATAGATTTAAGGGTCTAGATCTGATAGAGTGCCTTATGAACTATGGAATGAGGTTCATGACATTGTACAGGGACAGGGATCAAGACCATCCCCATGGAAAAGAAATGCAAAAAAGCAAAATGGCTGTCTGGGGAGACTTTACAAATAGCTGTGAAAAGAAGAGAGGCGAAAAGCAAAGGAGAAAAGGAAAGATATAAGCATCTGAATGCAGAGTTCCAAAGAATAGCAAGAAGAGATAAGAAAGCCTTCTTCAGCAATCAATGTAAAGAAATAGAGGAAAAGAACAGAATGGGAAAGACTAGAGATCTCTTCAAGAAAATTAGAGATACCAAGAGAACATTTCATGCAAGGATGGGCTCGATAAAGGACAGAAATGGTCTGGACCTAACAGAAGCAGAAGATATTAAGAAGAGGTGGCAAGAATACACGGAAGAACTGTACAAAAAAGATCTTCATGACCCAGATAATCATGATGATGTG